>CM076583.1:349321441-349588004 GCA_034641835.2 Pinus albicaulis | reverse complement strand
ACGATATCTAACATTTTCACATTTATTAGCCTTCCTTGCAAGAACATAAATAGTGTTTGTATTCGGGACCATACATATGTCTCGTACTCTTCCCATCACATAATATGGCTCATTTAAGTCAATCATACCACACACCAGATAGATATGTATATCAGCCTCCATTTCACTGTCTTCAAGATACCATGAGAAATCAGTTTTATCTATTTCCTCGACATTCTTCCAATCAGAAATAAGCTTTAATGAACCTGGTGCCCCACTTGCTTGAATTTTATTAGTGTGTGCAACAATGTCCTTATTGCATCCAATAATGTCTATAGTGTGTCCAACTACAACTTTAGATTTCAGAGTTGTATCCATAATGCGTCGAGCTACAACTTTAGATTTGGGAGTTGCTGCCCTAGGTGCAGAAACATTCACAGAAATATTTTTTGATGCCATTTTCCTGATATATATATATATATATATTAGTTAATAAGAAAACAGTTAATCGATTTTTTTCTTAACTTTGCCAATATAAATTTCAATTTACCGAAAAATAATGTCGATAAAATAAATTTAAAAAACAAAATTTATTTGTAAAACTAAATAAATTGAAATTAAACTAGTAAAATTAACTATAGAAAATTTTCATTTAAAAACAAAATATTATAAATCATATTTAGATATATGTATATATATCTATATAATATGTTTTGAATACATTTTATAAAAAAATAAAAAAATATTTTAAGTTGTATAAAACAATTTAAAAAAAATAAACATTATTTTCAAATTTAAGTTTTTGTTTAATATTAAAAAAAAAAGAAAATACTTATTATTTAACAAATGTTAAAATTAAATTTGATTTTTTTAAACTAAAATTTTTATTAAAAAAACAAAATAATGTTAATTTTTTTTGTTTTAATTTTAATTGTGTTTTTTTATTAAATTTACACTTAATAAATAATATTTTAAAATTTTAAATATATTGAATAAAATTAAAGCATATATGTTAAAATTAAAATTTTAATTAAAAACATATAATCTTTTATTATATTTTAAAATTTAATTTTAAAATTTTAAAATTTTATTTTACAATATTGAAATTTATTAAAGTTTAAAAATTTTAAATATAAAATAAATTTTAAATTTTAAACTTTATATCATATCAATATTATAATTATATACTTAAAAAAAAAATCAAAACTATATTATAAAACACTATAATTATTTCAAAAAATTAAAAAACTTATATTAAATATTTAAAACAAAATAAAAAACAATTTTTGTTTTTTTAAAGTTTTCATATATATATATATATATTTTGCAAGTGAGAGGAATAGGCAACATCAAGCAGCGTTCACACATGTGGCATGGGGTCCAACCCCTCGGCTATCACTATAACCTCTCAGTAAACCACCCAACCTGCAAGAGCGGTACCCGAATAAGACGAGACTTGAACTCGTGACCTGCTTAATAGCACGAATGTCTTAACAATGTGTCTACTGGTCACTAGACCATGCTCCTGCATGCTAAGTTTTATTTTATATTGAAATTAAATAAAAAATTATTTTTTTTATAACTTTTATTACATATTTAAATTAAAAAAAATAAATTTAAAAAAAAAAACATTTTTCGCGCTCGCTGGGGGCCGCAGGCCGGCCGGGTGGAGTGCGAGGGTTTCGCCACTTGATCTCTGCTCTTTGTCGCTGGAGTCGATTCCGACCACCCGCCCGGCCTTGGGGCCGTATCGGGTCGAAAGTGAAATTTCCCCTCAAGGACGCTGCCTAGCTCTGGGTTTCTATACCCTCATGCGCCCAAATAAATTTTTTGTTTATACAAAAAACAAACTATATAAGCAATTTTTTAAACCAAACTATATAACACAAAAACATTGTTTAATATATATATATATATATATATATATATATATATATATATATATATATATATATATATATATATATAACTATTTAAAAACAAATATATTATATAAATAAAGCATGTTATAAAAATAAAAAACAAAATATAATATATAAATCTAAAAACATTAAAAAACAAAAACTAAAAAGATTGTTTTAAAATATAAATTAAAAATTAAAAATATAAATATAAATTTTAAATTTTATTTTTTAAAAATTAAAACAATTATAATTTAAAAAATAAAAAAAATAATTAAAAAAAAATTAAAAGTTTTTTTAAAATATAAATAAGAAATATATGAAAAATTTTATTTTTAGTTTTTATTTAAAAAAAAACAATTATAATAAAAACAACCATTGTTGTTTAATATAAATATAATACTCTACCCTCTTTTTATATATATATATATATATATATATATATATATATATATATAATTTAAAAATTAAAATATATATATATATATATTACAGTTAAGAATTAAAATTTAAAATTTAAAAATAGAATATAAAATCAAAAAATTGTCAAATAAGAAAAAAAAAACAATTTAAATAATAAAACATCAATATATTTATAATAAAAAAAACAAATAAAAATATAATAATATAACTATTTTTTATGTGCATGGTCATTTTATGGAATTTTCTGTCTAGATGAACCTATAAACCTTAAATTTTTTTTTTGGTCCTAAAAACCTTAAAAAATTGAGTTTTTTTTTACATTTTCTTCACTTAAAAAAATGAAAAAATTATGGTTCTCGAACCTAAAAACTTAAAAAAAATATTTTTTGAACACAAAAACTATAGAAAACAGATTTTCCCCAAAATTGTCTTTAAATGGACATAACAGAAGGAAAACTAACCTTTGAAATGCAAAAAACTGTTGTCACCAATGCCAACACAACGCCTCCAATGCCAATGCAATGCCTCCAGGAAATTAGCAATGCCAACGCAACACCTCCACACAATTACCAATAGCAACACAACGCCTCCAATCAATGCAATGCCTCCACGAAGTTACCAATGCCAACGCAACACCTCCAGAAAATTTCTCTAACAAATACCATAAAAATTGATGTGATGTGATGAATAGAAACAATGATTCTTATTATATAGCGAATATTGTGTGATTGGTTTACTGTTTAACGGATGTGGGATTAAAATTTAAAATTTAAAATATTTACATGTAGTTTATTATAGTTAAAATACTTAATATTTGCATGTAGTTATCATAATTAATATTTTATTTAATATTTACATGTACTGAATGTTAAATAATTCAAATATAATCTTGGATTAAAATTTAAAATACTTACATGTAGTTAATTATAGTTTATATTATAGATAAAATAGTTAATATTTGCATGTAATTATCATAGTTAATATTTTAATTAATATTTACATGTACTCGATGTTTAAAATCATGGGATTAAATTTTAAAATTTAAAATATTTACATGTAGTTAATTATAGTTAATATTATAGTTAAAGTAGTTAATATTTGCATGTTGTTATTATTGTTAATATTTACATGTAGTCAATCTTAAATCATTCAAATAAGAAAATTATTTTAGTTTGGAAGACGTGCATGAAAGGAATATTTTGTGGATATTTTGAATAGAAAGTATGGTGAAATATTTCAAGACCAACAGTTTATTAAGAAATTTTGAAATATATTTTAGATGAATATAATATAGGTTTAAAATTTAAAATTTAAAATATTTACATGTAGTAATTATAGTTAAAATAGTTAATATTTGCATATAGGTATTATAGTAATATTATAGTTAATACTTACATGTAGTCAATGTTAAATCATTAAAATAACAACATTATTTTAGTTTGGAAGGCATGCATGATAGAACTATTTTGTGGATATTTTGAATATAAAGATCAGTAAAATATTTCAACACAAACAGTTTATTAAAAAAAAGTTAAATACATTTTTTAACTAATATTTTGTACGAAATATTTGAAATGAAAATTTTGGAGAGAGTTTTTTTGCGAAATTTTTTGGGGGGAAAATTTGGAGGGAAAGTTTTTCGCGAAATTTTTTGGGGGGGGAAATGTGGAGGGAAATTTTCAGTCTTTAAGCTATATATTGTAAGTGGGAGAGGCATTTGTGTCATTCAACTTATTCTTGTTGAAAGCCATGGCTTCTTCTGATAACGAAGTTTTTCTTTGTACAACATCAACATCTTCGTCACGCAACAAATCTATTCAGAGTGATGAATATAATAGGAGTTCGTTCACCATGAATAGAGAGTCAAAAAATCGACTTGGTTGTAATCTTAAGGATGATGAGAACAAAATTGATGAGGCGCACCAAAAAGAAATTTCTGTAAATTGAGAGTTAGTTATTCCACTTACTCTTAATCCTAAGGATTACGAAAGCAATAGTGATGAAGGGCATGATGAAGAATTTCTAGAGTCAAAATTTTCACTTCGTCCTAATCCTAAGGATTATGAGGTCACCATTGATGAAGGGGGAGTTGAAGAATATCCACTTCAGCTTAATCCTAAGGATTATGCGAGAACCATAGATGAAGAGGGGAATGAAGAATTTGCAGAGTCAAAATATCCACTTCGTCTTAATACTAAGGATTATGCCAGCACTCTTGATGAAGAGGGGATTGAAAAATTTGCAACGTCAAAATATCCACTCTGTCCTAATCCTAAGGATTATGTTAGCACCACGGATGAAGAGGGGGATGTAAAAATTCCAGAGTCAAAATATCCACTTCGTCCTAATTGTAAGGATTATGCCAGCACCACTGATGAACAGGGGAATGATAAAGTTCCAGAGTCAAAACATCCACTTCGTCCCAATCCTAAGGATTATGCTAGCACCACTGATGAAGAGAGAAATGAAAAATTTATAGCGTCAAAATATCCAGTCTGTCCTAATCCTAAGGATTATGCGAGCACCACTGATGAAGAGGGGGATGAAAAAATTTCAGAGTCAAAATATCCACTTCGTCCTAATCTTAAGGACTATGCGAGGACCACAGATGAAGAGGGGAATGAAGAATTTGCAGAGTCAAAATATGCACTTCGTCCTAATCCTAAGGATTATGCCAGCACCATTGATGAAGAGGGGAATGAAGAATTTGCAGCGTCCTAATCCTAAGGATTATGCCAGCACCACTGATGAAGAGGGGGATGAATTTCCAAAGCCAAAATTTTCACTTCATCCTAATCGTAACGATTATAAGTTCATCACTGATGAAGGGGGGGATGAAGAATTTCCAATAAATATAGATTCAAGGCATTCACTTATTCCTAATCCTAAGTATTATGAGAGCACCAGTGAGGAAGGGGAGGGGCGGGATGAAGAAATTCTAGTGAATACAGATTCAAAGCTTCCACTTATGCCTAATCCCAAGGATTATGAAAGCATCACTGAGGAAGGTGAGGATGAAGAGTTTCTTGCAAATGATAATTTTAGAGACACATATCTGAATATTGCATTTTCTCTAAGTGATCATTTCAAAGACACTCATGGTGATGAAGAATTGAATCCTCCCAGGGAAGAATTTGAAAGCATGGATCAATATGGTGAAGAATTTCGTTCGAGTCGGGGTTACAAAAGCGCCGATGATTCTTTTGAAATGTTTTCTTCAAGTAATGATGGTAAATAAATTTTTCTAGGTAATGATGTTGATGAATTTCTTAACTATGTTGAGGATGATGATAGTGGGGATAATATTCCTCCTAATGGTGATGAAACTGCTTTTACAAAGGATGATGGAATGATGAAGCCGTTGCAAGAAAATATTGCAACTAGGAGTAGGAGTAGACCTTTTCATATCAATCCAAGACATTCCAGTTATATAAGGTTGAGGACAAAATATCTCACAAAAAAAGTTTTGTCGTTCATTTGATTTCAAGTGAATGTTGTCGAAGGGATTGCTTGAAACATATGGATTTCAAATTTGGTTTGGAGAAAAGGAAAACATATATATCAATGAATAAAAGCATGAAAAATTCATATTTAGTGGGTTGCATGCAATCTACACTAGCAGGTTATGATTATCATATTGGGAATGTATTGCTCTGTAGAAAGGCTTTCAAAATGTTGCATTCAATTGGTAATTTTCGTTTGTCAAGAATCCAAGAAAAACTGGAAAATGATCCCACATATTATTCAGAAGTACGTTATAAATGGGAGGTGGGGCCATTTGCAAATACTGCTAAGACATGGATGAAAGACTTATTTTCAAATCATGGAGAGTGTATGCCAAATAAATACACAATACATATTCCAGATAATTTCTTGAGACGAGAAATATTCATCTTATACAGAGATTATGCAGAAGTTGTTGAAGGAGTTGGTAATTTTATTACATATTCTTATTTTACAAGGTTATGGAAAAATGAATTCAACAATGTTCGTATTCCTAAGAAGACAAGGATGGGGGTTTGCAGCACATGTGCTTCTCTTAAAGAAAAAAGAGATAAATGTCAAGGGACAGAAAGAGGTATGCGTTCAAAACATTGTTTTTTAAAATTGGATAGTTATCAACTATGAAAATATATTTATTCATATGTTTCTTTTATTTTATGTACAAATTCCATTGTTAAAGAACTTCAAGACCATCGCAATCAGCAAACAAGTGAAAGGAAAAGTTGTATAAACATCGAAAGAAGTGTTATGATCATCCAAATAAATATCTGGGTTTGATAATTGATGGTATGGACCAAAAGAAAAAACTTCTTCCACATTTTGTCCACACGCCAAAAAAATTACAGGAGGAAAATTTCATTCAGTTTCACTTGGTTGGTTGTATGGTATTTAATGAGAAGATGTTTCCAAGAGTTTTATTCACAACTTCAAATATTCACAATGATGCAAATCTGACCATAACTATAATCCATGATGTGGTTACTCATTGGTCTGGTATTCTTCCTGAAGTTTTGTATTTACAATTAGACAACACAAGTCGTGAAAACAAAAATCAAGTTCTTTTTGGGTATCTAAACATGCTCGTTGAATTGGGAATTTTTAAAAAGATAAAGGTTGGTTTCCTTCTTGTTAGGCATACTCATGCTCATATTGATCAAATGTTTAGTTGTTTTTTAGTAACAGTGAGGAGGAAAGGTTTTGGGAGCCTGCCATCATTTATTGAATGTATTAAGAAATCGTACATTCTAGATCCTGTTTTCATGTGTTGGAAAAAACTATTGTCATGCGAAGGTTTATTTTGGGATCGCATGGTGAGGAGAAATGCATTGAACAACTTAACGACATTAGCTTCCAATATCAATTTCGTATAAAAAAAATTGATGGGATAACACTTATATGGGGCAATAAGTATTCAACTGTTGCAGAATGGGGGCCATCATTAGGTTTAGCATTTTTGAAGTTCATTCCAAAGCATCCAATATTTTCATCAAATATATTGTTATTACAGTCAGTTGCTGAACTCCATAATGCACGAAGGCATAAGAGAGACATAAATTATTCCGAATGTCTGGAGGAAATTAAAAGATGTATTAGAGATACATATGAGTACTTCAATGTTGCTGATTCAGTTTGGTGGGAGTCTTTTTTCAGTAATCAAAGTGATATGATTTCAAGATCAATAAATGTGGATACGCTTTTGAAGACTCCTTTTTTTGGCCACAAAAGATGCCAAATGAACATCAGGAAACACACATTGTTAAACAACAATAGCCTTAAGCTATTATTAATTCCCCATAGGTAGAGGAAAGAGAAATCTATATTGGTTCTAGAAGATCACGTGCGTGAAGCCATGGAAGACCTTTACAGGGGTTCTATGCAAGATGTTAAGGAGGGTTGCATGATAATAGTGCTAGCAGATGAAGATCCACTTTCCTATCCATTCTGGATTGCCAAGGTTATAAAGGTCATTAATGAAAATGAAGACATTATAACTGTTGATGTACATTGGTATGCCACAAGTACCCACCCTTTCAATGGTGTGTACAAGCCAAATATTGTAGTTGAAAAAAAAATTGGCAGAAAGAGAAAAATAAAGGGCACAAATATAAATCGTCGCCGCACAGATGTCTTAAAATTGGAGGATGTTGACATACTTGTGTATGACTTCAATTTGACAAAGAGAGGAACTCTTCTGTTGAAGACCGTAAATATTTTGAAGAAATTTCTACCAGAACAATTACTATTGAGATGGGACTCTACAGAATGTAGTCGTAGATCTACAAGACATTTGAACTCTGAAATGGTGGGCATGCATGTTGACTCATATGGAGCACTAGTTGATGAAAGAGAAGAATTTGGATCATCTTCATCTACATCGAGTCATTCATCTGAAGATGTAGGTTCTGATGGTGTGCCAGAACCTATGGTTGATTTTGAATAATTTTCTAAGACACTTTTATGTACTTGATGTTTGCATGGTAACTTGAAATAAAATTTTTGACTTCCATCTGATTTTTCATGAAGTTATGAGGAATTTTCTATGTTTGTTGGATTATATGTTTTAATTATGAAAAATTCATCTCTTTAGAATATCGACAACGCAACAATGAATTACAAAAATAATTTATGTTATATTCAATGTACCAATGTTGATGTTTTGATTAAAAGTAAAAAAGAACATAGAAATAAATGTTGAATTTTTAGATTATGCAGTGATATTATCATGATATTATGTATTGTTACCATTTGGTATAAGATACTTTTAAAATTTTAACAATTATATGCGTCATTGAAAGGGGACACTTTGTTTTGATGCTTGATTTTTAGGTTTTGGTTGCAATTAGCTTTAAATTTGTGTTATGCTAAGATTTGAAAAGATATAATTTCTTATCCTTTAAAATTAAAATTACTCTTGGAATAATAAATTTTTCATTTACTTGTTCATTTTTTAAAATTGTTTAAGTCATATAATTTCTCCATAATTTCATTGTTCAAGTATGTTGAAAACTTAATATTGAAAAACTTGACATTTACAACTTGTCATTAAGGTTTTTATGCATTACAAAATTTTATCTTTAATGTTATGGTTGACAATAATTACAATTTTAGGGTTGTGTAGAGTCAAGATATTTTATGTTTAACAACATGGATGAAAATTGTTCGAAATGATAAGCCCTTCAAAACATGTTTTTGTTTATCTTAAACATCATCTATCAAATTTTTTATAATTTTACGATTTTTCAATGTCCGAATATGTGGTCTTTAATTCCATTGTTACAATGTGTCAAAAGTGTGACACAATGTTTTTTTTTGTTATTCTAGCATCAACTGGTTTTGTTTTGAGGGTGTTTTTCAATCCTTTTTTCAAGAAACAATTTTGTTTTTAGCATAATTTTATAAAATTTTGAAATTTGACCTTGAGAAAAAGCCAAATGCATTATGGAATACACACTTTTTGTTTTTGGGGTGTTTTTTCATGTTTTTTGAGTCTTTTTGAGCTAGAGTTCTCGTTTTGAGGTAACAATTCCCGTTTCATCGGTAACAGTGTTTTGCTCCCAAACACTTTGATGTGTTTAACTAATGAAATTATTCCCTTCCATAACTCATAGGGATTTTTATTACTATTGGGCCTGGCATGAGTTTTTTTAGACAAATATACTGTTTCTTGTGCTGCTTCTCTCCAGAAGATGTGAGATACATCGACTTCATCTAACATGGCTCTTGCCATATCCTGGATATTTTTTCTCTTCCTTTCCACCACTCCATTTTGCTGTGGAGTCTTAGCCACTGAATATTGTATTTTGATGTCATTCTCTTCACAAAATTCTTCAAAATATTTTGAGGTGTATTCTCCTCCTCTGTCTGATCTTAAGCACTTGATCTTTAGATCTTTCTCATTTTCAACTTGAGCTTTGAAATTTTTAAAATGTTTAAATGCTTATGGTTTTTATTTTAAGAGCACGATCTAGGTGGCCCTAGTAAAATCATCAATTAGAAACATAAAGTACCTTTCTCTTCTTATGCTTATTTCTCTAGTTGGGCCACAAATATCTGTGAATTAGCTCCAACGGTCTGGTTGACACATACTCTTTTGTATTGAAGTGAGTCTGGGTCTGCTTACCAAATTGACATGACTTGAAATTGAATTCTCAGGTCTTGACAGTCTCGACAAACTGCTTACAACCCCAAGTTTTCTGACTCTTATCAGGATGTCAAAATTCATATGGCCAAGTATCTTGTGCCATAATCTTGCTTCATTTGTCTTTCTTAAGTAAAAAATTACTCCAGAGTCATCAAACACATATACATTGTTGTGAGTCCTTATTTCTTTTCCTACTAGATTTCCATCCCTCATACTGCAGATCTCACAATCCTTGGATCGAAAGGTCACATTATAGCCATTATCAGACATCTGGCTCAAATTGAGTAGGTTATGTTTGAGACCCTCCACATATAGAAAATTTTGTGCATTTGTGTTTTGATCAAGACTGACTACTCCTTTACCCTTGATTCTTGTTGGAGAATTGTTTATGAAGGTGACATTGTTTCCTTTATCTTTTTATTTGAATGAAAAAAACTCACTTTTATCATTTTTCATATGCTTGGAAAAACCACTATCTACATATCATCTATTTTATTTATTATGATCTGATAGTGAAAGTACACACTGCATGCTCTTTTTAGTCTTTCGTTTCCACCCCCCCTTATCCATCTGAGTGGATCATTGTCTAGTATTTTGGGACATTGATAGGTATTTGAATATACTTCTGCACTCACTTCCTTTGTGCCAAAAATTAATACATTTGAAACATCCTGCTTTGTTTATCAGAGGAGAGAAGAAATTTTGATTTATGAGAGGTGGATTTTGAGATATGAAATTATGATACTTATTATATCTAGCATTTTCATCTATTTCAACTTTGATCGTTCTATAGTAAACATCCTTATCTCCAAATATATGACAATTATAACAATGACCATAAAAGAAGTAGGCATGCCTATTGTTTGAAATATTTATGAGTTTGTGCATGAGGGTACGTTGGATGCTTGGTTGATCGATTCATTCTCCATTGATGATCTCCTCTTTGTCCTTTTGCCTTTCTGTTTTCATTGACTCTCTCTTAATGTTTATTTTCATAAATTTTTGGTTGTTTGAATCCTATGGACCTGAAGTTCATCTTCCCCATGGAAGATACCTGTCTCTATGAATATCCTAGACCTGTTCTGATTCCTAAGGGTATTTGGCTGTTTAGAATCTGATCTAGTTTTCCCGTGCCTTCTGCAAACTTCTCATTTATACCACCCTCGGTCTTTCTTCCCTCTAGATCCATTCTTAGAGAGGCAATATCTGCCTCAAGAATATAAAAATTCTCTTCCCACTCATGGATAAAATCTTGAAGAACTTCTTCCTTTCATCTAGCTTCTTCTAGTTTAACTTTCAAGGATAAAATCTCCTCTATCCATTTTTTTGAGATTGATTCCTTTCTTATCTTGAGAAGCTCCTGTTTTCGCTGCTTGTGCTCTTTTTCTACTTTCTCACATGCTTGTTTCTTTTCTTCTAGAAGAGTGACTATATTGTATTTACTTTTAATAACCTCTTCAAGTTTTTCATTTTTATAAACAAATTCCTCATTATCAGATTTATAAATAACTTCTTCCACAAATTGAAGTTGTTCCTTTAGCAGCTTATTCTTCTTCCTCGATTTATTTAACTCATCAAGGGCACTGATGAGCTCCCCTTCAAGGTCAAATAATCCTTCTTCTTTTTCTTCCTCTTCAGAGTCAACAATAATATGTTTCATGGAGTATGTTCTGAAGGCCATAAACATATACTTATTTGAATCATCCTCCAAAGAATTTTCGCTATCTGATTTTGGTGCCGAGCTTTCTTCTTTGGAGTAGAACCCATTTCTCTTATAGAACCTCTTCTTATGTTGTTTCTTAGATTAATTTATTCCCAGGTTTCTGATCATCTCCCTTTTTTGCATTATCTGTAAGGGAATTTGGATGAAAAATGTCCAACTCTTCTGCAGTCAAAGCATTTAAAGGGTAACTTCCCATTATATTTTCCTGAGCCACGCTTTAGTTTCCTGGCTAATTGAGCCAATTCTTGGTCTAACTCACAATTAGAGAACTCTTTATTATCTTTGAGCTCCTTTGCCTTTTTGGATACCTTGAACGCTTCTTCCTTCGGTTCAAAATTATTTTTTCCTACTCGCATTTCACGGGTTGTGAGAGTAGAAAGAAGTTGGCCCATATTGAGATATTTTAAATTACCCATTTCCTAAATATCATGGGCTGAGATCTTAATATATATTTTTTTACAATCATTTCTTCCTTGAATTCTTCACCCAACCATCTAATCATATTGGTTACTTCATCAACCTTGAGGAAGTATTATGCTATACTCTCACCTTCACCCATTCTTAGGCTCTCAAACCTCATTCTAAAGGTTTTCAAATTGGCCTGCTTGACCTTTTCATCCCCTTCATGACTTTGAGTAAGCTTTACCCACACCTCCTTAGCATATTTACAATGCATAACCTTTAAAAGTTCTTATTGACTAAGACCAAAGATAATAAAATTCTTGGCTTTAACATTATTTCCATACAATTTCTTACCATCTGCATTAGTGGGAGGAATATCAGGGACATTATAGTCTACCAGTACTGAAGTACATACATATACACGAAGTGACATTAGGTACGCTTCCATCCTTACTTTCCAAAAGGCATAGTTTGTCCCATCTAAGATTGGTATTATACTTGAGTAATCCTCTTGACTCTCTTTCCTCGACATAATTCCGTCTAGATCTACCTTCTGGTGGTTAGACTGTTCCTGAAGGAACTTGGCTCTAATACCAATGTTGTAATAAGGAATTACTAAGAGGGGGGTGAATCATTAATTGTGATATTATTTTTAATTTTTCTTTGAATATATTTTTACTTCCTCCCACTACTGTCTATTAATTATGAGAGCATTCATTCATAAATAAAATGAGCAGTAAACTTGAGAATTCATTTGTTCAACCATTTTTCTCATGAACAAAACATACACACATTGACAATGATATTTTTATGTGGAAACCCAAAGGGTAAAAAATACCATAATTTGTTGTTGTTTAAGATGTAAATTAAGAACCCAATTAATTGCATCAATTTTTTTGTGAGCACCCACTCACAAGAGGCACTGACCCCCTTAGGATAGAAAGCACCAAATTTCCAAGAGGCACCAACCTATTTGAATGCAGGCCACCACCTGTTGTTGCCACTGTTCTACTTGTCATACAATTTTCAAACTGAAAGTAGAGGCATTTACAAATAAGAAAAATACCAATATGATATGCCATAGAATCACCTTTTTCTCTTGGCCCTCAGTTGAATCACCAACTCCTATAGTATTACACAGAAATACCTGTTATACTTATCTCAACACAACATCTATTTAGATCTCAACCTTCTCGCAACACATTCTTCGTTGCATACAATTTAGCTCAGGTCTTGTGCTCTTTTTCCCAGCATCGCCACTACTCTCTTTTCTCAACAAATTCAACAATACGCTCTTGCTCTAGCTTGCTTGATGGATTCCAATGGTTTTGATCCACTGCTACATACTACACAACGTTGTTTTTGCCACAGGTACCTGCACCAATAGAGTGCACCTAGGTGTGACTTACCTTGCTGCTGTTGCGTCTTCCCTTTGAATTCTATCATAAAATTATCCATACTGTGTTTTTAATTCACTGTCTTCATGGAAACTCTACTGTGACTTCCCATGTTTTTTTATTGCTTCTTAAAGCTGGACAATATATGAGACTCACAACTTTGATTCTTATTTAATTAAGAAAAACGAGCATCGAAAAAGAAGACTAGATTTATTTATCCCATCAGTTCTTTTCTATGAGCCAGTGTCCTTGTTGCCTTTTCTCAATGCTTCCTACAAGAAAATACCAACTCCTCTGTTTTTCATTTAATCTCTAGCTTCCGACTGATTCATTGTTTCAATTCTCTGTATTGTTTCATTGGAAGCCCACCATATCGTAGCTCACATAAAATGAATGTTATGATATCACACAACACTTATGTGCCTTTAGCCCCTGAGCCCTTAACTCTTGGCTCCTTTGTTATCCTCCAGATCATGTGTCATATCATATCAGAGACCCTATTCATAAGAGTTCCATTTCCATTGGAGTTACAAGATCTTCACACTCTGATATCCTATCCTCCGACTTGATACCATGCCCAAGTCATTCTTCCACGTGGTGCTTCTTGAGTGATGACACATGTCATCTATATTCTCCCCATTATGTCTCCTGAAAATCCCATATCTAGTTGCCACATGTCTACGACTCCTATCACGTCATGCTGAGATCACTTTCCACTTCAATTCTTGAGGACCAATTAGCTGCTACCATGTTTCCATTAGGGGGAAAGATATAAAGTCCTCACATTCCTTGGTTTTTATCGAAAATCCTTCGTATTCCTTCTCTGATGGAAACCTAAGATCTTCTACAGAATTGCACGTCACAAAACTTATGCGGTTCTTAGGCTCCGATATGTTTAGACTGCTGATAAGCCGATACAATGATGCCCCGATCTCTTGACATCCCCATGTTTCGATGCTTCTTTCTCTTCGATATTGCGATACTCTGATATTACAACACTTCGATATTCTGACATGCCGAAGCTTCGATGATTCTTGCTCTCCAATCCTCCGATCCTTTGATATATGATATCCTCAGAGGCCTCCAAGTCCCTTACTTTTCTAAACAAGATATATTTATTCCAATGGCCATTTCCAAGTTTCGAGGTACCGCTAGAGAGATTATTCTCAACACTTTCTGTTGTAGACAATCTGATGCACTATTTGAGCATTTTTCAATTTGAAATATGGCTCGAAACCTGAAGGATGATTCTAATGACCTAGACCCACAATTCTTGATAGTCATCTTTTTTTGGAGTTTCATTAAGCCTACTACTCTGGTGATTCTCTACCAGAAACCTGCAACTCGCATTAGATTCCTCCTGGACACTTAAAGTCGTATTTTATGGATTTTTAATAAGCCTACTATATGGTGATTCTCTACTAGAAGCCCACAACTATCATTGATCACCATTGTCCCCTGGTTGACATCAAATGACAATACCCTAATCATTTATGGCTTTTCAATAACCCGACTACTATGTTGATTCTCTACCAGAAGCTTGTAACTATCATTTATCACCATTTACCTCTGGTTGTCATAAATGTCAATACACTCACTAGCCAACTGTACAACAAAAATTCATTCAACATTGGCCAACCCCAACCACTTTAACAGAGCTATGTAACTTTCTGGGACTTCCCAATTTATACCGCATGTTCTTGTTTGGTTTCTCTCATATCGCTTGGCCTTTGAGTTAAGTTACCAAGGGCAGAGCGAAAGCAAATTTATTCTCGTCTAAATCCCAACAGAAAGCATTTTCTGAGTTGAAGCATCACCTCTGATATGCACCAGTGATCACATTACCAAACCCATACCAACCATTTGAGATTGAGATAGATGCATCCGACTATGCTATCGAGGCATTTCTTACTTAGTAGGGTCATCGAGTGGCATATCACAGTGAGACACTTTAAACAATATTCTAAATGTATCCCACAGATGACAAAGAGATGTATTCCATTGTGAAGGCCTGCTGACAATGGAAGCATTACATCCTAGGGAAGGAAACGCTCCTCCACACATACCATTGGCCTCTGCAGTTCATACAGATATAAGAAAAGTTGAAAAATGATCACCATCAGAAATGGTCCACATATCTGCAACAGTTCCGTTTGAAAATCAAGTACAAGAAATGCAACACCAATAATGTTGTATATTGTCTCAACCAACCTCTGGTTATGGTGTTGAACACTATGCTCAACCCTTGTGGAAACGAGACTTCAAGGTGGCTGCATCTTTACAAGAGCGATCCTGAACTCGAAAACACATACCATATTCTCTTGGAAGGCAAGAAAGTTCCATATTTTTACCTCCAGGGCACATTGTTATGCCACTTGGGACACCTCAGTGTTCCTTCAAGTGAGTTTCCCAAGATGATTTAGGAGGCACACTATAGTTGGGTCACTGGACATTTCAGAGTAGAGAAAATAGTGGCAGTTTTGTAGAAGTATTTCTATTGGCTAAACCTTCAACAATATGTTGGGAAGTACATCAAATCATGTACTACCTTCACCATTGAAAAACCAAAAATCAAGAATCAAGGCATATATACTCCTCTACCTACTCCTAGTCAGCCTTGGGAATTCGTCTCCATGGATTACATGTCAAGCCTTCCTTCTACTAAGCATGGAAATGACCTCGTTTTCGTGGTCATTGACAAATTCTCTAAGATGTCCATTCCGGCGGTCTGGAATAAGAGTATCACAACATAATCCACTGCTAAGATCTTATTTGAATGAGTGTGGGTACACTTTGGGATCCCACAGTCCATTATATAAGATCAAGACAATATGTTCCTGAGTACATTTTGGTCACGCCTCTGGTTGATGATGGATACCAAGCTCACTAAGTCCACAACCTTCCACCCCCAAACTGATGGCCAAACAGAGGTCATCAACATGATGATTGTGCAGATTCTATGCATGTACAACTTGAAGCATCCACGCACATGGGATGAAAGCCTCCCTCATGTCCAACATAGCTAAAACATATCTCTCTATAGCTCAACTCGCTAGAGCCCCTTTCAGGTGGGGTTGGGATTCCAGCCACTATGTCCCATTGATGTGGCCATACCATTTGCAACTACTCAGTTAGATTTGGCTCATGACTATTATGAAGCTGAGAGGGGTAACGAATTCATTGAGTGAATTCAGAACATCCACCAGGAGTTCCATGTCATAGTGGACAAAGTTAATGCCAAGTACATTCAACGTCACGATCAACATCGAGTATGACACAAGTTCCGGGTGGGTGAAAAAGTTTGGTTACAATTGAAAAAGGAGAAGCCCACTAGGCCCCACCACAAGCTTCACCCACTTCGGTATGGGCCGTACACCATCACCATGGTTTTAGGGGACAATGCCTTCGAGCTCAACATTCCACCATTCCTTGACTTGCACCTAGTATTTAATGTGGACCGATTGCGACCATACTTTCCTCCATTGTTGGACATATCCGATGTTGCTGAGTAGTTGATACCAATAGAGCTCAACCCATGCTACATCAAACAATCCAAAACTGACAAGATCATGGAAAAATATATCAATAACACTCACCAATAGAGGATCCAGCTATATCGAGTTGTCAAAGCAGGCCAACTCCTTCACTATGGAAAGTGGTTCACCAGGGACCAAGTTCAACAAAACTTTCCTCACCTCATGGAGGATTTGCACGGAATGGGGCCATTTAATCCAAAGGGGGAGGAATAATCGAGGTGGAAATTGGTGGCCACCCACCTATTCCAACTAGATCCCCAATCGGTTTCATATGTTTCCTTAAATATAGAAACATTTACTATTTTTAGTAGTTTTTCGGGTCCTGAACTTCTAGAGCTCTTTTGACACCCTAAATGATGTTTTTTTGAGGTTCACATCAATCCCATAGATGTGGTTAGGGGCCTACATAAAATATTGTAATTCTTGGAGAGATATTTCCAACGAGGTATCGTACGTGCCATACGAAGATCATATGACCAAGTTACGACCCCGAGAAGTTGGCTTCCCAACTAACCCCAACGAGGCCCACAAACTCTTGGCATTCCATCTCCAACAAATAGGGTTTTCCCTTATTGTTCAATAATAAAAAAGGCTCTTGAGCCTCATGGTAACATAGTTCAGAGTCATGTAGCCGCCACATCTCTCGTTAGAGATAAGCTACCATCACCCGAGCTAGTTTATTTCCATTTAGTTTGTAAGCATCTTTCAACTCTTTGATATTAATGAAATGAATATTTATTTCTGTTGCATCTTTGTGTTTATGTTTATATATTTATTATGTTGCATTCCTGCAAAATTTTGGATCAAGAAATTCTAACAACAAGCGTAGACCATGAAATAAAGACAAAAAACAACAAAATCAGGATGACAAGAGAGAGCAAAATTATACTTCTAGTGTATTAAAAAACACTAGATGCAGACCTATAGACAAGAATCGAAAGGAAAGTCAAGTAAAACCTTGAATAGGATCATACATAAAGCTTCATATTTCCCTCCAAAATTCAAAGTTGAAACCCAGGTTGGTGAAGGAGCCTGAACCTACCTAGAGAGATATTGAAGATACCTACTTGTTACTGTGCTAAATAATATGATCTAGCCTTCTAACTACTAAATTTTTACTCCCAAAAAATAAGAGAATGTTCTTCTAGGTAATTAAAAAGTTCCACAAACAAAAAAACGAATCAAAACAATGCTAGAGGAGTAATCAAACCCAAAAATATGTAACTTCCTTACTAGATACTACTAGAAAATGCCATTCCCAGACTCATGCACCTTTCCTCACCATGAAATCTTCCATGTCCTATCTACATCAGGTAACAATGACAATTCACAAATTAAAAAACCACCAACCTTATCTTTAAAATAAATAAATAAAATATAAATAAATAATAATAATTATAAAACTTTCCATAATCCTAAGTTAAATACCATCACCATATGGAAGGAGATCCATTTCTCCACCTCTTATGACTGTCACCTCCCTTAATATCTACCTATCCGTTTACTAAAAATCACCACCAATATAATAACCAAAGATATGGAAATAAAGAAAAATAAGACTATAAAAGTTCAATACAAACACGAGATAACACTGAATGTGACATTTGCTCCACATAAACATGCTCCTTTCAATGAGGATATAAAGTTATATTATTCATCAATGTATGAATTTATCTATACAAGTTATATTATAGATATTTTGTTAGTGATATTTTACATTGTAATGCATATTTGTCACGAATGATGTGACTCCTTATAAAAGGTCCATGGAAAAACGGTTGGGCACTTCACGTTATTAAAGTTTATGTCCATAATTTGGACATCTATGACGTGACCCATAAATGATCTGGATGGTTGGAGGGCTTCAAAGTTTATGATTATGATTTCATTGTATGATTTTTTTGTTTTCTGCAAAATATAAGTTGTGGGATTGTGATAAGTGTATCTATGTGCTTTTTATGGGTTGTAAGTTTAAAATTATAATAATAAATATAAAAATTAAAAAAAATGTATTTATAGATTTATAATTTTATTTAAAAGATTGTTATAAAAAAGACGAATATATATATATATTTTGTTTTTAATTTGTATAAATATTATAATTATAATTAATTATGTTATAAATATATGAATCTAAATGGATTAAAAAACTCAAAATAATTGATAAAAATGTGCATTAAGAAAGACTATATGATATTAGTGTTTATACTAGTATTGAAATTTTATGAAATCTTCTTAATTAATTTTTAGATAAAGATTTATAAAAATAACGTTTAGTACCGTACACAACTAGATAGGAACCAAAATAAACATAATAAAAGGTCATGAGAGACAACCTTTAGTACCATACATAACTAGATAGGGAACAAAAATAAACATACTCATGAAAATAAAGATGTACAAGTAGATTGTTTACTTGAAAAATGTACAATACATGTCGATGGTTTATAAATGCATGCAATTATTTGTATATATTTTGTCATATGATGTGTATAAGGTAAAAAAAACTCATGATTAATGGAAAAAACATTTTCAATTATTATTATAGAATATATATTTTTTTGAATACATTATAATGTATATAATGTAAGTATAATAATATTATATATATTTATATATATTTATTAATTTTATATTAGTTATGATTTGATTATAGGTATTTTTTTTTTCCTTTATATAATATTTTACAAGTTATACATTATCAATAGCTAATATAGATGGGATGGTATGAATATATTCAAATGTCACTATAGATCTGAGAGGTACATTCTAATATAGATACTAGAGGGATAGATCCAACTCTCGAAGAATGCTAGATCTGTGGTTTAAGATGGATCCAATAGGCACATTTTACAACATAGTATATCTGTGGTTTAAGATGGATCCAATAGACACATTTTACAACACAGTATGAGGTCCAGTATGAAGGTGATGTGTGATCTTATTTGTGCTCAATATAGAGTTGACACATGTCCCTTTTAAAATAAAAATAAAATATTCTCTAAATAGAAAAGCAATGTCAGCTATAATAAAAAATAAAAATGAATATGCATATTTAGTTAGTTTTAATTAAACACATTACAAAACATCAATAACCCAACCTCAATATGGTCATTTTATTTTTTGTTGATATTACAACACAATGTGGTAAAAATATTTCACTTATTCGTAGTTATAAATAAAATATTTCACTCATTTTCAGTCATAAATAAAATATTTCGACCTTCACATAATGAATATATTTTCATATCAACTATAAAAAGAGATAGCTCAATTAGAAGTAAAAAAATGTGCGTACTATATTTAAACCTTATAATTTTTCAAAAATATTTCAACATAAGATTTAAATAAACTATTTAAAAATATATATTAACTAATTTATGTTGATATCAACTTCATTTATATGCATATATATAAAAAAATGTTATAAGAAAATATTTAATGTTGTATATCATAAAATATTTAATGCTCAAAGGAAAAGTGTAATTGAAAGTTAAAAAATAAAATAAAAAATATAGACACTTTATAATAGAAGGGGATGTATAATTAATTAAATTCTTAATATAAATTAATATGTGATGTTTGAAATTATTCTCTCTCTCTCTCTCTCTCTCTCTCTATATATATATATATATATATATATATATATATTTTAAATATAGATTAAGTAATATTGACTTATACTTGAAATATATTAATAACAAAAAAAATAATTTTAATGTAGACAATGTAATTCATAGATAAAATGTCTCAATGCAAATATTTTGTAGAATATTTTAATTTCAACTATGTATCCATTTTATATTGTTAAAAAACAATTATGTATATATCATATAAGCAATTGAAAAAAATTAGTTTTTATCGTTAAAACTTTGAAGTAGTCTCACTATTTTACATTTTGGTACTTATTTTAGGTATATGTTTTTGTCACTTTTCCGTGAAATCTAAAAAATATTTTTTGGACTTACAAGTCTAATTTATGCACTCTATATAACATTCAAAAATACAATTTTAACAATGAAAAATTACCAATTACACACACACACACACACACACACACACACACACACACACACACACACACACACACACACACACACACACACAGGGATTACATCAATTTTGTGTAGGATACAACCTACATAAGGCTTAAACCTTCTCTCTCTCTCTTTGCAAGCACCAACTTGATAATTTTTTAGGTACTAACCTGAAGGAAGCACCAAATCATTCTTTAATAGTATCAACTGAAAGGAAGTTCCAACTCCCTATTCTGCAAGCACCTACTTACACAACACTTCATATACTTCTTCCATATAAATTTCAAATTCAAATAAAAAGGGACACCTTATCATACATTCATAGATAAATTATCTTGTTCGGACAACCCATACACCCATTCACTGCTCTCACTCTAGTTCCATACACCCATTCACTACTCTCACTCTAGTTCCAAAATTCTCAGATAACTCATATACCAAATCTGTAATGATGTTTTTGTTTATATAGATTTAGAGCTACCTTTATATTCAAATGATTTTCTAATTTTGGGCTTAAAAATAATTTTCACTTCACTTTTGTACTTCAACTTAATTGGTTTTTATTTTCTTGTTCAAATTTTCCTTCTACGGCTTGAACTGGTTTTTCACCTCTCTTTCAACACCATGAAAAATTCTTAGTTTAACTTTTCTATTATGTTCATGCATGTTTTTTGATTCACAATTTATCAACATGTTTTATTAGCACTAGAAAACCAAGTTTACTTCAACTTAGAACACCAAATTTAGAATTGTTCCATGTCTTTAACTTTTAGCTCTCTTCTACAGGAGACTGTAGCCTTAAAACTGTGACCTAGGTGTTAGAGGGTAGTGGACCTCCTCACTCTGTAGCACTCTCAACCTATGTTTTTGTGCTCTGATAAATGGGTTAAGCTTAGAGAGTGCTTATCATAACACATGTTTTATAAATCTTTTGTGCCCTTAAGTTTTATTGTATGAACGTTATATGCTCAAGGGACAGATGCATGCCTTAAATATAAAGGCACAAACACTCACCAACTAGTCCCTTGGCATGAATTCCAAGAATGTGCCACATTATTCTTCGAGCCACATCATTGCCACCTGTCCACGGGTGTCTCCATATCATCATCTGAATACCACATCGGATAAATTTCATGTGTTAAAGACTGCAAATGTAGAAATCCTGATGGTAATTTGGGCCATTGGATAAAGTCAATCCCAGTCATTGGATCCATCGCACGCTAACTAGTCTTTAACCCTATGCTTATTGTGTATATGATGTAAATCTAGGTTTTCAGATCAAATCCTTCTTTGTCATCAAATCCATCGCGTGTTGGATTGCACATTAACCTCCACGCATGTTATCATTTGATATTAATCATAGTTGTTGATCTCATTGGTGATTATGGACTGTTTCCATTGAATATTTATTCAATTTTTGTGTCATGTTTCATCCCTCATCAACAACATGCCACATGTCACCCTGTGAGTGGTGCCATGTGTGACTCGATAAAGGGCCACTTGGTTACCGAAAATGATAAATCAGCATGCCATGTGTCACCTATCACAACATGCCATGTGTCACCTATCAAAACATGCCACATGTCACCATTATACCATGGCGCTTGCCACCTACCACATGTATTCTTATGATTGGGTCATGTTGTCTTCCTTGATGTGTCATTTCCAACTGTGATCCACTTATCACCTATATGGAGTGCATCATGGAGACTATGTTTTTCACTGATTTTATTTGTAAACCAAAAATAGTCAGCGCTACGAAATTTATGTTGAATTTTAGTGTTGTTAAATGTCTCTTGGAGTCCACCTACCATGATAATCATTCAACCATGAACCCATGCTAACCTTTTTATTGTACGTTCATGGTAGGATGTGAAATTTCATAGTCTAATGGAGATTTCCCCATATCTCGTGTGTTTTATTAATCATGCCACTATGCCTGCCATTAAGCTCTTTAGCTAAAACTTTCGTGACGTGACATGAATTAGTGTGTCTATTGTTGGGAAAGTTCCTATTCATAAGATTTTTTGAACATGGGATCACAACTCTCCATTCCAAAACCTTCCAACCAAAATTTCCATGGTGCGCCATCAAATTTAACCATCTAACAATGGGAAAAATCATGTCTCGTGTCTTCTATAAGCCTGTGTGGAACCATGTGATCGCGATACCATACCAAAATTCAAACTATCATAGCTTATGATCCATTGAGATTTTTTCAAAGTTCCATACACCATTGAAAATTTCTCTCACAGGTTTATCTAGCTAAACACTTTGCATACTTTTCCTATGGAAAAAATGCCTTCAAATATTTGCTATAATCATCAACAAACACTCAACAAAATCCCTTTGAATTTTGTATTTACTTGTTCTCTTAACATCAATAACTAGAATTTGACATTAATGACAACACTTTTCTAAAAAATATCCTACTTTGGTATTGATGGAAATAGCAATAAAATATTGTTACCAATTATAGAAGATTCATTAATGGAAACTCCAACACTTGGCCATAAACACCGCCTATGTTGCTCATTTTCTCTGTTTACTATTTTGCTGATTCTCCCCTTTGCTATTGAGAAGCCAATTGCATCCATTTTTATGTATAAGTATCAACCCTATACCCTAATTTAAATTCATTCCAGATGATTCTAGAAAAGGAATCATGGCATTCATTGAGGAGGACACGAATTTTTATTTTTTTTTTATGTAAATTTTAATCAATTTGAAGCCTCTAGAAGGCATGTGTTGTCAAAGGAAGAGATTCCTCTTTCTTTACAATTTTTACGTACATGTGTTAGAGAATAGGTAGAAAATGTAATGTGATATCAGGGAAAATGGCACAAGGCCCAAAGAGGTCGTATATGTAATCGTATTTACCTCGAATATACAAAACCTACGTTTTAATTGAATTTGTATTGTTTTATTTTTTTCATATGACCCCTATGTATTATCGTGTTCACCCTATTTCATTAGAGGTGTCGATGGTGGAGCCAAGTTGCTATTGAAATATGCTATGGGAGTTACTTGAGAGATCAACCTTGCTCAATTTGGATTTATAGAGGCGTGTGTCCCTATAGTATGGGAGTGATCCAATCATGAAACTCGTGAGAGGACGAAACAAAAAAATTGGGAGTTACATGATTTGTTAGTGTTTGGTTGAGTAAGTTGGGCCGCCATACCATAATTCGATAAGGAGTTGGGAGAAGAGTCTATCCAGACCCAACCTCAACTTGTGTGGGACCCAGTCGGGTGGTTGGGCCCTGAACCATTCGGCAAGGGCAGGACTTAATTTAAGTCGACCTCAAAGATATTAGTTAGATGTGGAAATAAATGATTAGCAATACCTCTAACTTGGCGACATGAAATATATTGTGCATGGGTTTTTTATTTTTATTTTCAGGGAGTGAAGCTTACGAGTCCATTGTTACAGATATAAAGGTGAGAGAAAATTAGATCGCGGGCCCATAACCCACATGATTATGGAGAATGAAGCCAAATGGGGATTAAATTGATAGAACCTAGGTTCAATATTCATCAGGTGGTATTAGAGCGTAATAAGAGGGGACACTTTCCTACAGAAGAGGTAATTCCATAGCTTCGGTTATAGGTAGAATTGTCAAAAGAGAGGTGAGCAAGTGTGCAACAAAAAAGTGAGCATAAGAAGCTCAAGAGGTTCTAGAGGAGGTGATATGAGATGCCAAATGTTTGAGCCAAAGGAGGAGATCCGGTGAAGTGTTAGTGGAGGTTTAGTTGCAACTCACTGCTGAGCATGAGGAGAAGCTTAGAGATACATGTGGAGAAGAAGACCGTAGAGATGAATAAAGAAAGATGCAAAAATGAAGACACATGACGAAAAGATCATGAATTTTTTCAAGAATGGGGGTTTAATGCGGGAGCATCAACCCTCCACCCCAAATGAAATTAATTCTAGATGATTCTGGAAAAAACATCGTGGCAGTCGTTGAGGAGGACATGGTTTTTTGGTTTTTTTAATGTAAATTTCAATTAATTTGAAGCCTCTAGAAGGCATGCAATGGAAAAGGAAGATATTCCCCTTTCTTTTGGGTTGTTTTCTGTTTATAATCCACCTACCAGTGTCACAGAACAGGTTTCCAATATAATATGAAATCAAGTCGAATAACACTAGGGCCAGAGATGTTGTATATGTAATTGTCTTTATGTTGAATATATAAGAAACCTATGCTTTAATTAAATTTATCTTCTTTTTTTTTTATTTTGTTTACAAGACCACTATGTATTATCATGTTTTCCCTGTTTCATTATAGGTGTTGAAGGTGGAGCTAAGTTTCTATCAAAATATGTTACGAGAGTTACTTGAGAGATCATTGCTGCTCAATTTAGATTTATAGGGGGTTGTGTCCCTATGGTATGGGATAGATCTGAGTATGAAAATAAAGAGAGGAAAAAATGAAAAAAGTATGAGTTACATGATTTGTCAGTGTTGACCGAAGGAAGTTTGGTCATTTTACCATAATTTGAGAAGGATCCAAGAGAAGAGTCCAACCATCCCTAATCGTGACTCATGTGGGACCCAATAGGGTGGTCGGGCCTTGAACCAATCGATTTGGTCAGGTCTTGAGTTAATGTAGGTTTTAACCCTGTACATAAATTGTCTCCAAACAAACTCTTAAAAAATAAAATAAACAATAGAAAGATCATAAAACATAAAACATATATACACAAAGATTTTCCCCTGGATCCCAAAACCGAGACTACCAACTTGATTTTTCATTATATTCCTTTCAATGTTACAACACATATATATACATGTTGAAGCATTCATAAACCCCAATCCATTAACCTTGGATTAGAACATCACCGTATTTCCCTTGACTGTATCTACAAAATACCATAGAAAAACCCATCATGCCCAAAAACATGTGCTAAACCCATGCAAAAAACCACAGGTGGGTTTGTGCACCTAATATAGGGTAAAAAATAATAATTTTTGGGGCGTTTCCCTGGACCACATGCAGGGGGCTACCTCCCCGTTCCAAACCCCCCGATAGGGGGGGACGCACCCCCCTATGATCCCCCTTGTTGCGTTCGGTGCAAGCGAAGGGGGGGTTGTCCACCCTCGCTCTTACTCCCCACTTTTCGCATGGAGCTAGTCATAAAAAGAATATATTACACACCCAAAAATTAAGTTAGCCTCGTAGCAGTTGGCTAACCATAAAAATAAATAATCAACTTGATCTCCCACTTGGTGATGTGCGAAGATCTTGCACATGGGTTTTTTATTCTTCGTGTGTGAAATTTTTGAGTCTGTTGCTACAAATATAAAGGCGAGAGAAATGTAGATCATGGGCCCATAACCCACATAATTCCAAATATTGAAGTCATCTGGGGTGAAATTGATATACCCTAGGTTTATATTCATCACATTCCCCCTATCAATAAATTTAAAGTATTTCACTATGCAAATGCTTTCTCATGCAATGTTTCTCATTCTCCCCCTTTAACATCAACGAAAAAGAATTTGGATCCTCCCCCTAAAAATAAACCCTGCCTGTGATTATTCTATTATTGTGAACATGTTAGCTTCCTCAATTGATCTTTGTCATTCAACTATCCCTATACTAATATGGAAAACTTCCCTCTTTTACTTGTGGAGAAGATATAGTTGAGAGAGGACAGATAAATGACTCCCAAACTCTTCCTTAAAGACTCAAACTTTTCTCTTGAATGGGGTTTGGTGATGATATTAACAACCTATTCATTTGTGGGAATATGTTCTAGTTTCACGACTTGATTTGCCACATGTTCTCTAAGAAAGTGGTACTTTATGGGAATATTCTTGGTTTTTGAATGAATAATTGAATTCTTAGACATGCTAATAGCACTTGTGTTATCACAGATAATGGGAATAGGATATGTATAAGTTACCTTCATATATTGTAAGGTTTACTTCATCCACAAAATCCGAGTGTAGCTAGAGGCAGTTGTTATGTACTTTTCCTCAACAATAGAGAGAGAGATTAATGTATGGTTCTTTCTCAACCAAGCCACTAGGACCTTTTCAAGAAAGAAAGCACCTCCACTCGTGCTTTTCCTATTGTCTACATTTGCTACCCAATTTTCGTATGTATATGATATTAATGAGAATTTTTTACCTTGAGGATATCATTATTGATAATCTATTGTAGCTCTCAAATGTATGAGAATTCCTTTTGCTACTAGGAGATGACTTTGTTTTGGGCATGATTGAAATAAACCAATAACACCAAAAAATTGCATAATATTTGGTCTTGTAGTTGTTAAATATAAGATATTTCCAATTATAGACCTATACATTATCTGATCTACCTTAGGTGACTCATAATATTTGCTGAGCTTATATTCAGTGACCACTAGATTACTAACAAGTGAGCATTCTTCCATTCCAAAAAAATTCATGACTTCTTTGAGGTACTTACCTTGGGAGATGAAGATTCCTTTTGTTGATTGTGCAATCTGAAAAACAAGGAATTATGAGTGCTCTCCAACCACACACATTTCAAATTAAACCTTAATTTTAGCTACAAACCTATGATATAGTTAATCTGCATCACTACCAAAAATGATATCTTCGACATAAACACCAACATTCAAAAGATTTCCATTTTCAAATTTGATAAATACGTTATCTGTTGGTCCTATTTTGAATCCACATTGTAGCATATATTTATCTAATATGGAAGACCATGCCCTCAATTCTTGTTTAAGAACATATAATTCCTTTATATATGATCATAATTTTCTAATAGTTGAAAGCCTTCAGGTTGCTCAATGTAAAATTCTTCAATCTCACCATTCAAGAAATATGATTTTATATCCATATGATATATCTAGAACTTTTTGTGACTAAAAATTGCTAAAAACATTCTTATAGCCTCTAATATGGCTATAGGAGAAAAATTTCATCAAAATATAATCCTTTAATTTGAGTCTAACCTTTGCATATTAATCTCACCTTATTTCTCAACACTTTTCCATATTCATTTAATTTCTTCTAGAAGATTCATTTTGTGCCAATGACATTCTTGTCTACTAGTCTTGGTACCAATAGCCATGTCTGATTGTTTTTAATTTAATCTAGCTCCTCATTCATAGATTTTATCCAGTTTTCATCTTGGCCAGTCTAAGAAAAACCTTTTGGTTCAATCATGGAATTACAACAATATGTGATCGAATAAGGGGATTCATCACTATTCTTCTAGGTTGGACTCCTGCATCCAAATGTCCTACAATATGATTAGAGGATGATGCTTTTGAACATACCTTGAGGGGTATTTTGGTTGGGGACTTTCATCATATTCATTGAATTCTTCCCCAAACTCTTCATTATCATCTTCATGGTTGTCCCATTGCATTGAGCTTAGATTTGTTGGTTTCTTGTCTTTGAGAGGATTAGACTCATCCACTTCAACATCAATGTTGTCAAATAGTTTCCTTGATTTTTTATTATAACACCTATAAACCTTGTTTTTATGTGGATACTCAAGAAATATACCTTCACCTTCTCTAGAATCAAAATTACCAATCTTCTCATCATTATTCTTAATGGAGCAATTATTGCTAAAGACTTTGAAGTGCTTTACTACTGTTGGATTTCCATACCAAAAGTCATAAGGGGCCTTGTCAATGTTTATCCTAATATGATATTTATTCAAAATAAATACTATTGTTTGAATAGCTTCAACCCAAAACATTTTTGGTATACTTCTCTCATCTATTATTTTTCTTGCCAACTACTGTATTGACCTATTGGATCTTTCAACTACACCGTTCCGTTGTGGAGTTTCTACATTGGTGAATTTAATTTTTATGCCATTCTCCTTATAGTATTCATCAAATTATCTAGAGGTAAACTCTCCACCATTGCTAGATATTATACACTTTATTTGCAGTCAATTTCATTTATATCCATAACTTTAAAAATTGTAAAATTTTCAAAAGCTTCTAACTTTTCTCTTAATAATGACATCCAAATTATCTTGATGTAATCATAAATAATCAACATAAAATATAGCTTACCATTTGGAGTCTTTTTTCTTGTAGAACCACATAAGTCCATGTGGACTAGTTGTAATGGATTGGTGGATGAGTTTTCATTGCTCTTAAAAGGAATTGAATTTTCTTACAAATATAGCATGACTAGAAAATTGTATTTTTTGGTTTAGATATCTTTGGAAAGTACCCTAAAGCTTGATTTTTTCTTAGCTTCACAATATGGTAGAAACTGAGATGTCTACTAACCTTCTACGCCACAACCAAATTTCATCATACTTTCCAAAACAACATTTCTCATTCTTCTCGTTTAGAACATAATCATTATTTTGTGTTCTAAAATCTTCAACTACCACATCATATATATTTGTTGATTTAGTTTCAGAATATTTAGAAAAAAAAATAACATCATACCCTGATCACACATTTGAGAAATACTCAACAAATTGTTTCAAAATTTCAATAAATAAAACAATTTTCACTTTACGTCTTCCATCTACCAAAATAACAATGCCTTTGCTCATGATTTTACCTAGAGCATAATTTCCAAAAGTGACATTACCTTTACTATCTTCCTTTAGTGATAGGAATTTATTCTTATCACTTGTCATATGCTTTGAGCACCCACTATATACATACCAATGGCTACCTTGATTTTGTGCATACAAAACAATGCCACAATTTTTACTGCTTCTTCCTTTCTTCTGTTGACATACCTTAGGTTTTTCTTTTTCTTTCTTGAGGTTTTTCTTTTTATTTCTTGTTCTTAAGATCTTGTATACATTTTCTAATTCTATATTTAGCTGCCTTATGCCCATAATTATGATAGTTATAACATTCCAACATGTCATCCAAAGCTTAGAATGAATTGTTATTCCTAGGTATATTTCTCTTTATCCTAGAAATATGTTATTTGATTGATGACTATCTTTCTATGATTTATGATTTCCATATATCTTAAATTTACTCTACAACTTGAAACATCATGTCCATAGTTTGTGCATGTAAACAAATAACCAAGGATAACATTGTCATACCTGGGAGAAATTTTCCTGTTGTATAGTTTCTACTTCTCTTTGGAGGTACAATAGTTCTTTGTTGAACTCTATGGTTGTTTGTCACATTAAAATGTTGATGTTTATTTTTATTTTCATTCTGTTTATCTAACTGCACTTCTATGTACTTTTATACTCCTACTATTTATGGTAAAGGTCATTATTTATGGTCCCTTGACAACTTCAACAAAGTTGATGGGTTCCTTTCCTATAAGTGTTTTTGAACTTGCCTCTCCTTCATAGCCCAAAGAAATCTTGATATGAGGGGATTTTTGAACATTATGAAATTCATTCAATTTAATAGTCCCTTTAATAATTTTTTTATTTAGAAATATATTCTCCTTATTCTTGACTAACTCTTTTATTAGTGTGACAACCTCTCCCTTAAGCTTTTAACATGCCTTGTATTTTTCTTTCAGCTGCTCCAAAAAAGTATATTTAATTTTCTTTGGTTCCTAAATTTTCGAAAGAAGAGGTGCCCATTTTTTAGAGTTACATTTTTCTTTTTCAAGGTTTTCCAACATCTGTTTTTGCATCTTATTCTTTTTCCTTAGTCTCTAAATTTTGTCTAAAGCACTAATTATTTCACCTTCCAAGTATACACCGATCACTTCTTCATGAGATTTTACATGTTCTTCTTATAAAGTGTCTAAATCCATTAGTGTTAACTCCTTAATACTTCCCTTAGCTCTTTCCCCATCATAGGATTGCACATATTCATCTTTTGAGGAATAGTTACCATCTTGAGTATATACAATTTTCTTTTTTATATTCTCATCCTTCTGTATTTTATATACTTATCCTTTTGTTCATGTTCATTCTTATTTTTATTTTGTGGGCACTATAAACATAATGAACTACTTTTTGAAAATTAAAACACTTGAAAGGAAAATTTCCTTTATATTTACCTATTCCTCTCTTCAAATTTTTGAAATTTTTTTCCTCCTTTTCATTTGATTCATAGAATGAATAATCCTGATATTATTTGGGATTTTTTTTTTCTTTGAAGTTTTCTTTGTTTTCTTTGAAGGTTTCCCCCATTTTTGTAGTTCTTCCTTTTGAAATCCTAATTTCATAGGTAATCAATGTTCCAAGAAATTAATCTAGTGTTAGAATGTTGAGATTTGTCATTTCCTCAATAGATGCCACCTTAGGATCAAATCTTTTAGGGAGTGAACTCACCACTTCTTGAACTACATCTAATTTATCTTGTTTTTCATCATTCACTCTTATTGTATCCACTTTAAGGAATAATATAGCTATCTCATCATCCTCGTGCATTTTTAGGGACTCAAGCTACATTTTGTAGCCTTGAATTTTAGCCTTATTTACTTTATTTTTCCCTTCATAACAACTGCTCATTTTGTCCCATATTTCCTTGGCAGTGGTGCAATCCATAAATTTGACCAATTCATATTCAGGTATTCCAACAAGAAATGAATTTTCCTTAACATTATAGGTGGACTCAAGCTTATGATCTATGGTAATCATAACTTGTTTCTTTTCATATCCATCTTACACTATGTCCTGAACATATGCACCAAGAGGCCGTAATTAAGTCTTCATTCTTAACTTCTAGAATGTATAGTTTGTTGCAATAAACATAAGATCCTTATTGGTGTGTCCTCCATCCTGGTTAGACATTGTACTTGATCTTCCTTCCAGTTATTGTATTGATCCTAAAGGAACTTGTCTCTGATACCAATTGTTAGAAACCAGGAAAACACTGAGAGGGTAGGGTGAATTAGTATTTTAAAAATTTTAAAATTTCCTTGATCAAAGTTAAAATACTTAGAAACATAGTAGTAAACAATAGCACGCCAGTCTCATAAAATTTGGACAAAATATTTTAACGTATATTTTAACATGGAAACAAAACTAGATAACCACAAATTATTTTTTATTATAATGGAAAATAAATCTCCACTTCAAATTACATCAATTTTGTGTAGGCTACAACCTACATAAGGCTTCAACCTTCTCTGTCTTTGCAAGCACCAACTTGCTGATTTTTCAAGAACTAACCCAAAGGAAGCACCACTCCTTGTTTATTAGCACTAATTGAAAGGAAACTCCCACTGCATGTTGTGCAAACACCTACCTACACAACCCTTCAGATCCTTCTTTCATATAATTTTCAAACTTAGATAAAAAATGATTCCCTATCATACATTCATAGATAAATTTTGTGTTCTGCTCACCCAAACACCCACTTGATGCTCTCACTCTAGCTCTGAAATTCTCAGATAACTCATATAACATCTTTGTAATTCTACTACTATTTATATATATTTAGAGTTCCCTCTATATTCAGTTTATTTGCGAATTTTGGGTTTAAAAATAAGTTTCACTTCAAATCTGTTCTTCAACTTAATCAATGTTTATTTTTCTATTCAAAGTCTCTTTTCTTCATCTTAAACTAGTTTTTCATCTCTCTTTCAACATTAGGACTAATTGTTAGTTTAACTCTGCTATTTTTTTCATGCACAATATTTTTATTTGAAATGTATAGGCCCATTTTATTTTTGGCACTAAAATGTTGATTTTACTTCAACTCAAAATACCAAATTTAGATTGTTTCAAGCCCTTAAATTTTAACTCTCTTATGCATGAGACTATATCCTCATAATGATGAGCTAGGTGTTATCGGGTAACAATCTCCTCACTCTATAGGAATCTCAACCATATGTATACGTTCCATGATCAAAGGCTTAAGCAAAGAGAGTGCTTAACAAAACACATGATTTATCAACCTTCTACGCACTTAAGTTTTATAGCATGAGCGTTAAATGTCGAAGGGCTGCAACCATTCCTTAAAAATAAAAGTGAAAACAATCACCAACTGGTCCCTTGGTGTGAATTCCAAGAATGTGCCACATCATTATTTGAGCCACTTCATTGCCACATGTAATCCACATGTGTTTCCATGTCATCATTTGAATACCACATAACGTGAATTTCATGCATTAAATATTGCACATGTAGAAATCCCAACAGTAATCTCAGTCATTGGATCAAGTCAACACCATCCATTGGATCCACCGTGCGCTAATATTCATTAACCATCATGCCTGTTGTGCGTACGATGTGAATATGGGTTATCAGATCAAATCCTTTTGTGTAATCAGATCCATTGTGTGTTGGATCACACATTCACTTATGCACATGTTCTCATTCATATTGATCATGGCTATTGGTCTCGCGGATGATGATGGATCATGGTTATTGAATATTCATTTAATAACTACGCCATGTGTCATCCCTTGTCAGCAACATGCCACATGTCACCCTATGAGTGGTGCCACATGTCACTTAACAAAGGACCACTTGGTTACTAAAAAAATTCCAAATCATCATGCCACATGCCACCTATCAGAACATGCCACATGTCACCATTCTACCATGTCACTAACCACTTACCGTGTGTACCCTTATTAGTGGGTCATAATTGTTTCCTTGTTGCATCAATGCAAGTTGTGATCCAGTTGTCACCTGTATGGAGCGGTTCTCAAAGATTATGTTTTCATTGATTTTATTTGTAAACCAAAAATGGTTTGGGGCACAAAATTTACATTAAATGTCAATGCTGTGAAATGTTTCCCTCTCTCGGATTTTTCTATCATGGTAGTCATTCAACCATGAATCCCTTCTAACCTTTTTACTAGACATCTGTGGAGGGACGTGAAATTTCATAGTCTAACGAATATTTCTTCAACTCACACACCTTTTTTTAACCACACCACCATGCCCACCATTGGAAATACCATGCCCACCATTGGGATTTCCAGGAAAAAACTTCCATGGCATGGCATGCCATGAATTAGTATGTATGTTTTTGGGAAAGTTCTCATTCACGAACTTTGTTAATTGCGAATTTCCATGCCAAGACCTTTCGACCAAAATTTCTATGGGACACCATCAAATGTAACCGTGACACAAATGAGAAAAAACATGTCTCATGCCTTCTATCGACCTATGTGGAACCATGTTCTTGCAGAACCGTGCAAAAATTCAAACTATCACAACTTCCAATCTCTTCGGAGTTTTTCAAAATGCCATACATTAGCGGCTATCAAAGTGACCACTTTGCATCATCTTTTGAACACTTTTCCTGCAGACAAAATGTTTTCAAAGATGGGCTATAACCATCAATAAACTCTCAACAAACTCCATTTGAATTTGGTATTTACTTGTTCTATTCAGATGAATGACTATACTTTAACATCAATGACAACACTTTGCTCAACAATTTGATTCCTCTCGGCTCATTCTAGATCCATGCTTAATATGGATCGATATTAGTAATAAAAAAATTCCAATTTCTACACCACTTTCAATGAGTAATGTTTACAAAGTTATAAACATTAATAATACTTTAAATAAAATTACAACAATGGTTTATATAGAATATTACCTAAGTTGGAAAAGGGTACTATCAACCTATATTGAAAAAGTTCATTATTTCCAAATATGTATTACAAATATGATAACAAATGTGTCTTAAATTTATTTTTTGATGAAGAAATTTAAATGTATGATTTATATTGTAAAATTAATTTAAATTTTAAAATAATTTATAGATCCATCTTAAACATATATGTAGTCTCTCTATCTCCCTCTCTTCAAATATTTTAATCATAAAAGCTTATATTTTTAAACTTCTTTATATGATATATACTTAGTTCTTTTAAACAATATATAATACATATATAGTTGACATTAAAATATTTTTCATAACATGTGGATTGAGACATTTTATCTATGGACTTTATTGTCCACATTTTTTTTTTTTGGTTATTAATTTATTTCTAAGTATATGTTAATATTGTTTAACCCTACATATTAAAATAGTTTTTTGATGACCCACATTTAATTTTTTAGTATTTTGAATATTTTCAAATGTCACATATTAATTTTATATTAAGAATTATTGAATTACTCATCTCCCTCTTATTATTATAATTAGGAAGTACTTAATATATTTTATTTTATTTTTTGAATTTCTATAACCTTTTTTCTTTGGATATTAAATATTTTATTATATACAACATTAAAGTATTTTATTCTAACATAAAATATTTTCTTTTAATGGGCTCGAAGTATGCCCTAATTTTTTTTTTCCTTGGTTAAGAGCTCATCTTCCTCGAATGTAAAGAAAATTAACAACCCAAGACCCAAAAAAATCTAGTAGGAGTGAAGGTCTACCCCCTTATGAACCACCAACAAGTAATTATAGGTGGCATGGTTTTCCTTGAATAACAGAGATGCTTCCACATGCATTAGCAAATAACAGACGATGAAGGTTGTCCCCACTATTGGTTTGACAATTGAGTTATGATAGGTTCTTCCATTATTAAAAAAAAAATGATATAAATGAATTTTATATCAATATGAATTAATTAAGATAGTTTATTTAAATCTCATGTTGAATTCTTTTTGAAAAGTATAAGGTTTAAACATCTTACTCTCATTTTTTTTACTTCTAATTACTTTATCTCATTTTAAAATTGATTTTAAATTCTCCACTTAGTCTTGAATAGATGGTGATTGGGTGCTTTGTTAAAACACTCATTGATGTGAAGTCATTCCCCCCCTGAGGTGATATATTGGAAACTAATAAGTTTATTTTTATTTTGAGAGGGACACGTGTCAACCCAATATCAACAAAATCTAGGATTATTGATATTTTATAATGTTTTTATTTAAAAGTAACTAAACATGCATATTCATTGTTTTTTATGATAGTCGACATTGCTTTTTTATTTAGAGAATATTTTATTTATATTTTGAGAGGGACACATGTCAATTCCAGGTTGAGCATGGATGAAATCACACATAGCCCTCATATTAGGTTGTAGAATGTGCCTCTCGGTGCACTAAATGATTTTGTATTATTTAAAACTAGAAATTGCACCACATGTTGCAAAAGAAACACCGTAATGCAATAGCATAGGAAAGATTAGCCTAGAATAAATAAGATGAAGAAATGAATTTTTATTTAGCTTATATTACATTAACCATGAAATTGCCAACAATTATGGCACTCTTTGCATCACATTTGTAGAGAAAATTATAACAAAGTATCACACTTTTCTTATTAGAGCTAAATACTCCTATATGAAACAACGATGGATTTCATCACTTAAGAGCAGTAAAAACAAGTATTTTTGAGAAAACAATGCTAACACATTTGTAGAGAAAATTATAACACACTATCACACTTCCTTATCAGAGCTAAATAATCCTATATGCAACAACGATGGATTTAATCACTTAAGAGAAGTAAAAAAAAGTTTATTAAGAAAAAAACTCAAACACATTTGTAGAGAAAATTATAGCACAATATCACAATTTTCTTATAAGAACTAAATGCTCCTATATGCAACAATGATGGCTTTTATCCATTCAAGAGAAGTAAAAAAAAGTTTATTTAGAAAATAAATCCAACACATTTGTAGAGAAAATTATAACATAATATCACAATTTTCTTATAAGAACTAAATGCTCCTATATGCAACAACGATGGCTTTCATCACTTCAAGAGCAGTAAAAACAAGTTTATTGAGAAAACAACTCTAGCATTAAGAGATATTTGGAAGCAACTGTTGAATTAGTGAACATGTCTTGCTTTATGGTGTTGGATATTGGGCATAGATTTCTTGATCTTGTATACAAGAGTGTAAATTTGCATGTAGCTTATACTACATTAACCATGAAATTTTCAACATTTAGGGCACACTAGCCATCACAATTGTAGAGAAAATTACAATAGAGCATCACATTTTTATTATCATATCTAAATCTTCCTATATGCAACAACTACCTTGTGCCTCATAGTTTAAATTTGTGCAAGGAGGAGGAGAGGAGGAGTTGAAGTTGCAAGCTAGAATAAGAAGAGAAAGAAGAATCTTGTTTGGGACTTGAGATAGATTGATTCTCTGCACATCTAGAGTAAAGCCTAATAAAACAAAACTCACCATACTTTGAATTTTTTAAATAAATATATTAACAATTAGAATATCAAGTTAATATATTTTACTCAATTACACATTTAACAATATTCATTTAAAAAAATACAAATATAAATGACTATTTTAAATAAAAACAATACAACACATTTAACAATATTCATTTAAAAAAATACAAATACAAATTCTATTTTAAATAAAAATATTACAAAGATTCACATTAATTACTGTGGCCCTCGTGTACCTTCCTCTTATTACTTTTTCCCATGATGTCCATCACTATGTATGGGGTTCATTGCAACCTTGGATATATTCTGTGAGTTGTTGTGATTTTTTGCCTGTGGCTAAAACTTCGTTTTGGTTGTCACGTAGTTATCATGATTCAAAAATTTGTTATCATCTTAGATCCTTATAGCATTAGATATATTTTGTGAGCTAATTTGATGTTTTGTTTGTCACAATGATTCAAAAATCAGTTATTATACCACAATATTGACTTTCTCATTGTCTGTTTTGTTTATTAACCCTTTAAAAAAACCACAGGAACATTTGATTTTACACTGTGATCTCCCGAGCATGGGTGGGGGTTTCAAAAATTGGAGAGTAAATTAAGCGATTATTGTTAGAAATTGTTGTATAAGATGGGAAATTTGGATGGTTTGTAGACAATATGGATGTCATAACAAATATCTATTTTGAATTTTTTAGTGTCTGTGGCCACCATGCATCTAATAGGATCTATTTTAACTGAGAATGTCAATACATCCCTATGTGAATGATAACTTGTGACATCCCTAGCCATTTTCTTTGATTGTGGACCAGGTTACAAAATAATAACTTGTGAAATCCCTAGCCTTTTTCTTTGATTGTGGATCAGGTTATAAGCTAATACACTCTCTTTTCAGAAGACTCTAGAGTATATATTGGATGGAGGGAAAGGTTATGATAAAACTTGTACAAAAAACCCCTTAGGGTTGTCTCAACTTACTCTATTGTTAATAACATAGTTTCAATTTTGTAAGACTATAATCTACAGTAAGGATTGAGTGGTTTTTTTCTTTTGTAAGTTTTGTTTGGAAATGAAAAATAAAAAAATTATAAAAACTAAAATTATGTAGTGAAAAACTTTGTTTAAAATTTTAGAATAAAAAGTTGAGTAAGCTTGACATCATATAATATGAAAATTGTTTTTGATTACAAAGTAAAAAACATGTAAGATTTTTTAGGTACAATTAGGTAATTAAAGGTATCTATATAGTTTTTTTTTGAACGGAAGAAATTTGATATTGATTAACAAAAAAGAATCTGAATGAGTATGTATGTAGTTACAAACTGTTATGTAGTTATAAACTATTACAATTAAGTAATTAAAGGTAAATTTAGTATTATTTAAGAAATGAGAATTATGAACATTCATCATTATTGCTCAAGATAAATCATGTCTTGTGAAATAATTGGAAATTTAAAAAAAGATCATATATTTAAAAAAATTTCATTATTTATTTAATTTTTTATATATTAAGAAATATTACTATGAATAATAAAATAGGTGTAATATAAATAATATATAACAAAAACACCATGTATTTTTGGAATGATAAATATAACAAAAACGCCATGTATTTTTGGAATAATAAAATAGTTGTAACGAAAATAATATAGAATATACATTTTATTAAGTAAAATTTTAAAAGAATAATGGTTATAAACAATAAAAAATAATTTTATTAAATAATTAGTTTCTATCTATATTATTAATGAGAGAGATCAATTCTCTTTTCACTCTAAAAGAGGTTTTCATATCAAGGCATTTGATCACTCTTGGCTCTTGATAGATCCAGAGTTAAGATTGATCTAGGTCATCTTAATTCCCCCCTTTAAATAAACTACATTCCACTTGAATACCATGGGTCAATAACATGGGCTGTTTTTATAGTTTATTAATATTTTATTTTTATTTTATTTTTTTATTGTATTTTGACCTAGTTAAAATGTTCGTAGCATTATGTCAATCTTTTTATTTAATTTACATTTGTTTTTATTGTTTTGTAATTTGACATAATCAAAATGTTAAACATGAAATTACAACATTTCTATCATACTTTGTTGGAGAGCATCGTGACACAAAAATGTAATATTTAAATATATAATAGTTATTTTCCTTTTTATATTGTTTTTTATCCATGAATTAATTGGTTTGTGTGGAGTTTTAATAACAACATTTTAACTTAAAAGTCACCAAAACCTAAATTCAAACTAATTATTAAAAAGAAAAAAAAAAACTAACATTATAAAAAATATATAAAAAACTATTTAATTGTGGATCTGATGGCCTAAAACATTTCAATTGTCTAACATTTGATCCAATAGCTCATACATAGACACAGTGGCAACTAAGGGAGTTGTTTTCAAAGAGAAACGCCTTACGGCGTGATTACTTTTAATTGGTTATGAATTTATATTTGTTTTATATAAGAAAAAAGGTTAAAGGTTAATACTTAAAGACATGGTGATGATGGTTGGAAATTAAGTAAGAGTTGGACCTGGGTTCTCTCCAGGTAAAATTTTTATTTTTATTTTTATTTTATTTTTGTTTTATTTTTATTTTATTTTTTTAATTTTTAATTTTAATTTTTTATATATTTTATATTTTTATTTATTCATTTATTTTTGTTTTATTTTTATTTTGTAAATTTTTTTATTATTTTATGTTTTATTTTATTTGTTTATAATTTTTTTTTGATATTTTTATTTATTTATTTTTATTTTATTTTATTTTTCCCTCCCTAAGGTAATTATGTTTATTTATTACTTAATTAATTTATTTTTCAAAATATTTAATTAATTTAATTTATTTTACTAAATCAAAATTTTAATAATTTATTAACTCTCTTTTAAAAAAAATTTATTGAATTTATTTACTTATTTGGTATTTTATTTTATTTATTTTTTAATAATTTCCTTCCTACCTTTTTTTTCCCCACCTATTTTTTTTTTTCTGAATATGGCTACTTCTATATTGATATTGATACAAAAATAGTGTTACAAGGAGGCCGTGGCCTCATGATTTCCAGCCCAGAACTGAGGCATGTTAGCTTTACCAGCAGGTAATTTGTCAACATTACAATTATGAGAGAGACCATGAAAGCGTCGAAGAGCTGCAAGACTGTCTGTTCCTATCAAATGACTTAAAACTGTAACTGACACCGTAGCATGAACAGACCTAAACAAAAAAACTCCTGTGGAGTAGACCAGAGTGGCTAAATGTTTACAATTTCTAGCCATAGCGAAAGCAAAACGGACCATTCTGGAACCAGTAATGAGAGCAAGATACTGGACAAAAACCTGAGTGTAACTCCCACGCAGGGGAGACCGACCATAAAACAGGACTGAAACCAAGAGAACAGTAGCATAATTTGTCATGAACATGAGACTGTAGGAAAGCACTTGAAGGCCGATGAAAACCAAAACGCCGTCGCACCCGGATGAAGCCAGCTTACTGAGCAGAGGAAGGGTCTTCCTCGACAATGAGGCAGGCATATTTTTACGGGTTCTCATCATCAGAAGGGGGACCGCAATTGCATTCAAGACCGCCTACAGTGGAAGCCGAAGGACCAGCCGAAGCGCCCAGATTGGCATCAATGCTCGGGGAAGCCAGCTTCCCAATTTCTGCCTGGGGCATGCTATGCGCTGTCTCCATGAGAGGCTCCCGAACAACAACAGTGGTGGCACGCGCTTGGGCCGAAGAAACTGGAACAGTGGGAGCTGCACGAAGGTCGATGGTCACAGTGGCGAGGAGGGAAGTATTATCAATGCTGCAGGGGAAATGAATCCGGGCGTGATGTGAATTAGCCCTGGAAGACAAACGGAAATGCCCCGCAGAATTGAAGCGATTCCGTCCCCTCCCACGCCCTCTGCGCGGTGCTGGAAGCCGAACAGGACCAAACTCGGATGAATAGGACGAGGAATCAGAATTAGAGGGGGAGGAACGATTAATGGTGCGCCCCTGGACCCCCCCTCTCCTGCAGGGCATTCTTGGGCGGAGGCGCGGCATAGTGTGATGAGCAGCAAGAATGATGGGGGCGGGATGTGCAGGTGGGCAAGCAAACTCAGAGACTGACGGACGCGGAAATGTGCAGGAGGCACAATTGGAAAAGTGAATGCCGGGAAGAAGCTCCACACAACAGTTTAACACACAGCGCTTGCCATTGCTGGTGCGAGAGCAGCGCTCAACCGCAGCAGGACGACAACAAACGTTGAGGGGAGAAATCAACACAGAATTTCCAGAATTCTCCATCGCGGTCGAATGAATATGCCTGTTTCGGGGAGAGAGCTCCCAAGTATAAGCATTGAATGGCCTGACTGCAGCAATAAAGGCCTGGATCATGCGAAGATGGGTGGCAGTGGTGGTAAGCCACGCGCCAACCCACATGGCCCCCTGTGCAGCATTAAACTTTGCTTCCACCCGCATCCGGGATTTTTTCCCCACCTATTACCTATTATATTTATAATAATTATATAAAAATAAACAAATTAAGTACTTAAAAATTTATTAACATATTAGTAATTAATTTTTTTAACTAACTATCTAATTTTCTAACAGCTAGTTTTAACGGCTATTTCCAGTTAATGATGCATCTCCACTATTTATTCTTCGAGATCGATCAGTCTCTCTCCACCTGTCCTGAGGATGAACCACATTAGTTGGTTCGAAACGTCAACCTAATCCTAATGGTGTGATTAATCTGAAAATTCTTTTATCTACATTATGGATCACAAAAATCTTCTATCTAACTTAAAGACATATGATACAAATAAAAATTTGATTATGAGGGATACATGTGATTCCTTCTGTGCTCAATGTGGAGTTGACACATGTCCCTCTCAAAATAAAAATAAATTAACTAGATAGAAAAGAAATGTTGGTTATAATAAAAAACAAAAATAAATATGCATGTTTAGTTAGTTTTAATCAAAAGCATTATGAAACATCAATAATCTCATCCTCAGTATGTTCACTCAATTTTTTATTGATATTAAAAGCCAATGATGTAAAAATATTTCACTCACTCTCAATTATAAAGAAAATGTTATTTGGATGTCCACATGACGTAATATAATTTGATATCAAATTTAAAAAGAGCTAAACTAATTTATGTGGACATCAACTTCATATATATCTATATATAGAAGAAAATGTTAAAATAAACTATTTTGATGTTGTATATACGAAAATATTAAATGTCCAAAGGAAATAATAATTTAAAGTTAAAAAAATAAAATAAAAAATATCAAGTGCTTCCCAATAAGAATAAGTGGGAGATGTGTAATTCATTCAATTCATAACATAAAATTAAAATGTGCCATTTAAAAATATTCATAATAATAAAAAATCAATGTGGGTCATCAATATTTTTTTTTTATATGTATGATTAAGTAATATCAACAACCTAGATCATACCTCTATATGGCGTTGAGGTTTATTAACCATAGAAAACTTGCAGATTGATAAGGAATTCCGTGAAAATTGGAGGGGTTATCTTGATGCTCTAGTTGTGGCTCATATTAGACTTTCTAAGAATGAAAATGAGTTGGTTTTGACTCATTCCCCAATAGGCATTTATACTCCCAAGATGGGGTATCTTCACCTGAATATGTTTATTGATGAGGAGGTAGGGAACTGGTGGTGGAGAGGAGTTTGGAAGGTGAAATATCTACAAAAATATCACCTATTCATGTGGTGTATCCTTGTTATTTTTTATTTATTTATTTGGGATCTACTATAAAGATGACATAAGATGAGTCTTAGATGGTGCTCCCTTTTTAAGTCGAATGATAAATCCATAGAGCATGTTTTTACTGATTTCCCCTTTTCTTTTCATATCTAGAATTTGTGTAGTGTTGTGTTTGGCAAGGCCCCTATTTTGAGGAGAAGTGGTGGTCTTGGGTCCAAAATAGGAATAATAAATCTTATAAGGATTTTCCTTTACTTATCTGCTGGGGTGTTTAATTAGCAAGAAATGAATAATTTTTCCATAATAAGCACTCCTCTCTAGATCGGGTGGAAGTTGAAGCTATGTCCATCCTTTCTCACTTTTCTTATCCATATATCTCTGACATGAATATAAGTGTGATCCTAGAGGAGCCTAACAAATATCACCAGTGGGGATTTGTTGATGGCGATGAGTATGGGGGAAATATCTCATGTGGTGGTTGTTTCATTCTTTATTTATATGGTCAACATTATTTTGAAGTCAACTTAGGGCTTGGGAGGGGAAACATCAATATGGATGAGTCATTATCTTGTTGATATTTGTTGGATTTTTATCATGAGAAGGGATGTGATCATCTCCAAGTGTTTGGGGATTCCTTGTTAGTCATTAACTGGGTCAATGAAATACAACAATGTTGTTGTTTGCATCTTAACACATAATGGAGGATTTGTAGAGTATCAAGCTTTATTATGTATAATTTTCTTGCACTCATATTTACAAGGCTTGCAATAGGGAAGCAAACACTTTCTAAGGAATCAAGTTGGATTGGGGGCTTTGGTCCACTAAGGAGGTTCTAAATGATGATCATTACTAGTTTTTTCTTCGTCCATTCATGGATGATTTTGTCTCTAAAATTTAGTAGCTATTTACTCCTCTGTTTTTATCATTACAATTTTCATGTTGATGTCATTTTTTTTACAATTATGCATAAGCCTTATAAGGTTGAACACTTTATTATTTTTTAAGAATTTATATGAGTTTTATTACTCTGCCTTTTATGAGTTTTTTGTGAGGACCCTTGGGGTCAAATATTGTATAGCTGTACTATCATGATGGGTGGAATGATTTCGTATTTTGGCCTCTGCAAGGATCTTGGGAGATATTTCATGAATACACATTTTGTTGTGTATATAAAAAATGAAATTTTGTTTAATCTATAAATGAAATTATGATTTATATTGACGTATACTTAAAAATATATTAATAACAAAAAAAAAACCATTTTATTGTGGACAATGTAGTCGATAAATAATATATCTAAATGCAAATGTTATGGAAAATATTTTAATGTCCACTATGCATATTTTATATATTGTTTAAAAAAATATGTATATATCATATAAAACAATTGAATAAAATAAGTTTTTATGGTTAAAACATTTGAAGTAGTCTCATTATTTTACATTTTGGTCATTTTTTAGGTATATTTTTTTTTTCAATTTTCTTTGAAATCCAACAAAGAATTTTTGGACTTATAAGTTTAAGTTATGTACTCTATATAACATTAAAAAATACTATTTAAACAATCAAAATTTAAGCATGGTGAGTGTGTGTGTGTGTGTGTGTGTGTGTGTGTGTGTGTGTGTGTGTGTGTAGAGAGAGAGAGAGAGAGAGAGAGAGAGAGAGATCATTGGGATCTATCAAGGGACCAAAGTTCCATTTTTTTTGGTTTTTCATTTTTTGCACTCTAAAAGAGGTTTGCCTGAAGAGACTCCCTCTTGGAACATTAAGATGAATCTATACTAGTAGAAAGATAATTTCAAGTGGCATAATGTTCCTCAAATAATTGTAATGAGTTGAGTCATATTTACTTGTATGGATCCAACTCTAGCAAGCACCAAGAGAGATCAAATATTTTGAGATGCAAACTTCTTTCAGAGTATAAAACTTGAAAAAATATTGCACCTTGAGAGATTATATCCCTCTCATTCCTTGCTAGATCCTTAATTAAGATGGATCTATACTCATTATATACACACTCATACCCATAAATCTAAAAAATATATAATTGAAAAATAGAAAATTGTAAAATAATAAGATTATTTTAAATGTTTTAACCATAAATATTTAAATATTTAAATTTCTTTTAATATATATATATATATAAAATTATAATATGAGTATTAAATAATTTATTTAACTAACATGGATATTCAAATAATTTTTGTCTTTTCAATCAAATATGAGATTTATACAAAGATAAGATTTTCCTTTACTTTATTTTTTTAAATTTAATATAAAATTACATTATTTTACATGGGCATCTAAATATTTTATTTATGAATGAGAGTAAGTGTGAAATATTTTTACTACATTGTTTGTAAAAAATGATAAAATTAGTACAATGAAAAAGAAAATAAAATTATTAAAATTTTATAAAACTTTTAATTAAAATTAGTCAAATAATTATATATATATATATATATATATATATATATATATATATATAATTTTAAAAGAGATACATTTCAACTCTACTTATAAAAGATATCTTTATAATCAACTAGCCACACCATTATAATCAAAAGGATAGAAGGAAATCGAAAGACCATGAATAGGTGAGGTGAAGGAAAAAATACCACAGGGAGAAGGAATAACCAAATTAAGGCTTAACAAGAGCCAAGGATATAATAAAAATAGAAGGGAGTCTTGAAGGGATGACAAGAACCTTCTTCGATCATGAAAACTGATCTAGAGGGTCAAGGTAAAATCATCAGCACAAATCCAATACAAAGCTTGTTTCTTTCCTTTAAAACTAGAACAAAAAGACAAAGCCTGCCAAAGGTCCCATTCCTTCTGTGAATAATTAGGGAATAAATCTCAACAACAAGCACATGCCATAGAATAAAGACACCAAAAAAAACAAAAATGACATGAGAGAGTAAAATTAGACTTCTAGAATAATAACAACCATTATATGCAAACATATAAACAAGAACTGTAAGGAGAGACTGGTAAAACCTTGAATAAGATCTTGCATAAATCATGTTGCTTCTGTCCAAAATTCAAGTTGAAACCTAGGTTGATAAAAGAACCTTAATATCCTTAAGATATATTGAAGATACCTTCTTATTGCTGGGATGAACAATATGACCTTGCCTTCTAAATACTAAGATTTAACTCCCAACAAGAAACAAAATGTTTCAGCAATTAAAAAATTTCAGAGACAAAAATATCACCAAAATAAATGCTCAAAGAAAAATCAAACAAAATATTATAATTTCCTTAATAAATGCCACTAAAAAATACCAATCCCACATATTTATACCCCTTTCTTTACCATAAAACCTTCCTTATTCTATATACCTCTTACACAATAATAATTCACAAATGAAAAGGCCTAATAACCCGACTCTTTTTCTCTAGACAAAACATATTCTTCTCGACATAAACCAATAAATAATTTTGTAATGGACATCCCTCATGTACATAAACCCAAGTTAAATACAATTACCATGCAGAACAAGATCCATTCCTCCACCTCCCACCACTGTCACCTCCCTTAATATCGGCATATCCCTTCGTTAATATTCATGCACAATGTAGACATTTTATTTTTATTTTAAAAATAATGAAAAATTAGACTTTATATGATTGAACATAGAAAAGTTTACACAGACACTAGATGTGACATTTGCTCCACATGGTAGGGAACCTAAAGAAACATGCTCCTTTCGATGAAGATATAAAGTTCTAGTATTCATCAATGTGTGGATACAATAATCATACATATTTTGTCAATGACGTGTTTTTCGGGACAATGTCTATTTACAACATTTAATGAAACTAATGACATGACTCCCCAAAGATCATGGAAAACTGGTTGGGTACTTTACGTATGATGTGATTCCTTGAAAAATATCAATGGAAAAATGGTGGGAGCGCTTCAAAAGTTGTAAAAAGTTTATGATTATGATTTTATTGTGTGTTTTTTTCGGTTTTTATAAATGTAAGTTCTGAATTAAATTGTGATAAGTCCATGTGTAAGTTATCATGTATTTCAATTTATTTATTTATTATGTTGGTAGTTTATGTATAAAAATAAAAGTTTAGTAATACATATTCGAGAAGTATTTAAAAATTGTTTTTATAAATTTATGATTTTAGAAGTAATTTTTTTTCAAATAAATTTAGATAAGGTTATATTAAATATTACTAAAATATCATATATAACTTTTATCTTATAAGTAGTTATTTTAATGATGTTTGTATGGGTATGTGAGTCTAAATAGGTTAAAAGACACAAAATAATTGTAATTATGATTTAATAACAATTAATGAAAAGGTGGAGCTTTAATACATATCATAAGAAGCCATGAGAGATGAGGGAAGTTAGAAAAATGGATTTATGGAATTATTATTTACCAATGATATATTTAATTGAGTCGAATATTGAGTCAAATATATTTTTAATTTTCTCCAAGAAAATGTGTAATGGGAAGTGTGGTAATAGATTACACATTTTTGGAAGTAGTACTCCAAATGCCTCCTTAAAAGGTATGACTGGAGTACCCATTTAAAGACTTCTGGGGTCTGACCAAAAACTTCTAATCTCACCACAATTAACATATTTGACACAAAATTGTACCAAATAAGAAAATTGTGGATGAGCACTTGTTGGAGGGAAGGGGGGCACAAGAGACAGAGTAGTGTGGCCATCCATTAGTGTGAGTAGAGGAGGATCCTTCATGGAAAAGGAAAAAATCATATCATGAGGTTACTGAGACAAAACAACCTATGTGTGATTGTAATACAACTGATTTAGTGGCAAAAGTTACTGTTGAAGTCTTTAATTGAAGCTATGATCAGGGGCTCAGTATTTAGCTAAAAAATGAAAGTGATAAGAAATGCTTCAGAACTAAATGACTGGATAGAGCTCACCACCAGGATTGCTACGCAACTCGTTTCATCAAAATCCGAGTTCGTATGAGTGAGTTAAGGTCTGCTGTTCATTTTCCCAAACATGTAAAAATTGTGCAGAATAGTGACAGTTTCTCCTATTTCCTAAGTTTGGAAGGCGTATACATTTTATATTCCAAGGTGAAAATTCGGGTGCATATATGTTTTATTCCAAAGTTTTAAACAAAGGCTGGGACTAATTGCCGAAACCATAGTCAAATGGAAAACAGACACAATCTCTCTCTCTCTCTCTCTCTCTCTCTGTGTGTGTGTGTGTGTGTGTGTGTGTCAAACAAAAAACGATAACCAAAGTCTGAGAGCCAGAGCAATCTGGCGAATAAAAACATCGGCGAGTTCAATCATTGCGCATCAGCAGTTAGGAGCAGAGGACATAATGCTCAACAAATTCATTTGTGATTTTCGATTTGCGATAAGGTGGGTCCTACCAATTGCATCGGGACTTTAAGAGTGGACGTGAATGCATATTGGGTGGAAGATCTGTGATTTCACGATTGTGATGTAAGTGACATGGCGGTAAAGTTATTAGATGCAGAGTTGCGATGTGATATATCGCATTGGGGTATCTCAATCAAAAGAAGGAGAATGCAACCTATAAAATTTTATAGTGGGGATGCGATGTAGGATATGCGATTTGCAATTGACTGTGATTTGCGATTGACTGTACTACGATCTGGAATAAGTTGGTTAGTGCTAAACGTGCTTAACCCCATTTATCACCCACTTAATCCAATATTAAACTCGTGCTTATCTCTAGTTAAGATTTCTTATCTTGGCGGCGCCTTTGGTGGACCCATTAGATGCAGCAGAAGCTTCAAATTTAGTGGAGTTAACTGGTGGATATCCAGAGTTAGTGGAGAAAAACTAGGAAAATTGGTTTTGCCATAACTTTGGAAAATTTTGGACCAATTTAGGGTCAGGAAGAGTCATTCTTGGTAGATTTTGATGTTTTGGAACCATTGGAGCAGGTTACAGAGGCAACAAGAGAGTAAACATAAATTTTGCACAATTGAAGCTAATACAAATGCCCACACTATCAAGTTGGACCAAGGAGATGTAGCTGAGGAGGGGTGAAATCCTTCATAAAAAACTTGTGTATTTGTCTCTGTTATTTATGCTTATTGTGTTTTATTATGCTACTGTTAAATATTGAGTTTCCATGATTTTAAGTTCATAAAATACACTTAATCTCATCAAGTTTAATGAATTGTCACTCATAAACACTTGTATAAACCCTTATATGACAAGAAATCCAAAGATTTTTCATGTTAATTCTGAAACTGATATTAGCACAACACTAACTAATAATCAATTTCAGATCAAGTTGGTATCAGAGCACAAGGTTTCTAAAGGTTTATTTATTGCTTTGCTTGAGATTGTGCAAGAAGGGTTTTAATAGTTGCAATTTTGTGATGCTTACAAGGTTGAAGTTGCAGAGAGGAGAAGGGAAACTATTGGTTGTTAGTCTAGAGATCAGGGCAAGGAGAAAGAGAGTTGAGAAAGCATCATCTTCACCCAAATTTTCACTCAAAGCTTCACCTGAAGCACCTCAAGTTCCATCTCCAACAGTTGATATTGAAGAGGTACAAATTTCACAAGAAGCTGAAGTGACTAAGAAGGTACACGAATCAAAGGTTGAGCTTGAATCCTTAGCCATTATGTCAGGAGTTGAAGAGACTCATGGACATTTATAAGAAGAGGATCTGAAGAGAGACTTCAAAGACATACAAAGAATAGTTAAAACCACGTTTGATGCATTCACTGCAGAAAGAGCAGGAGAAGGTTCAGAGCCTCCACATGGAGAAGGATCTTTAGATGGTAAGAAGGATGAAGAGAAGAGTTTGAAGGCAGTGGAGGAAATCCACCTCCATCTCCACCATCCTCATATTCATCATCTTCATCAGCATCTTCATCTTCCACATCCACCAGAAAAACCACCCACACTCATTCAAAAATCCCAAAAGGAAAAACTCCATTACTCAAGTTTGAACTTCCCATGTACAATGGTGAGGTAAATGCAGAGAAGTTAGAAAATTGGATCCGTCAATTGGAAGTATACTGCAGAATTCAGAATCTACAATAGGACAACATAAAGATCTCATTAGATTCACTAAGGCTATAAGGAGCCGCACTAGTTTGGTGGGAGGCAAAGACTCAAGAGGAAATGCGAATCCATGGTAAGATATCCATTTCTTGGGTTGAATTCATTTATTCCATTAAAATACAATTTTATCCATTAGCTATATGAAAAAATCAATAATGAGTTGGAGAAACTTTGGGCAACTCAAAGGCCAAACTATTCAAGAGTATACACAGGAGTTTAGAAAGAAGGCTTTATTGTTAGGAGTAAACTTGAATTCACAAGACACACTCTTGAAATATATTGTAGGTTTACCCTACTTGAAACATACTATCCTTATGTTTAACCCAAACAAGTTAGATGAAGTATGTGTGCAAGCCACACATCTTGAAGCAAGGGGAAAGAACATTTAGGAAGAGGGTAGTAAGAAGAAGCCATTCAAGGGTAAGGGAAAAGAGAAGTGAAATAAGAATGCAAGCATCAAGAAAGAAGGGGAGAAAACTACATGCAAACATTGTTCCAAAGAGGGGCATGATGAAGCCCATTTTTGGAAACTACATCCCGAACTAAGGCCAAAGAAACCAAATAACAAAGGGAAACAAAAGATGACTGCAACCACACAACAAGATCTTGGATCTGATTTAGGAGATGAGACCAAGATAATAGCCATGGTTAACAAAGGAAAGGAAGCCGTAGCAAGTACTAGTTCCTCAAATAGTCACAACAACACTCCAAATGAAGACACAAGGATATAATTGTTCCATTTTAGAGTGATTTCAAATCATACAAAGATTGATGCATTGTTTGATAGTGTGTCACAAGCAAACCCAATTGCAGAAGACTTAGTCAAAAATATTAACCTTGAAACCATACCACATCATAAACAATACCCTTTGGGTTGGATAATTAAGGATGCCAATTTACATGTTACAAGGAAATGCATATTTCTATTTTCTATTACTGCAAAATTTGTTGATGAAGTCGAGTTAGATGTGGTTCCACTTGACATTTCCGGGATTATCTTGGGAAGCCCATATTTGTATGACATTAAACGATGTTTTATTGCCATGAGAACAAATATCATTTGCTTAAGGATGGGGTGGAGTATATTGTGAGAGCTCATCATAAGAAACTTAATATTTCTTTAGTTAATGCAGGGCAAATGAAGAGGCTAGTTAATGTAAGTAAAAAATTTGTGCTTATCATGATCAAGAAAATGGATGATGTTGACTATGAATATTTTGAAGGATGCGATGAAAAATTAAAATCTGATTTGTTTGATGTGGTAAGTCAGCATGGTGAGATGTTTCAAGAATCAAGTGGGTTACCTCCCAAGAGGGGAATTCAACAGGAGATTCAGTTGCAGCAGGATGTTCCACTTTCAAACATTGGTATGTATCGCATGTCAATTCTCGAGAGTTTGGAAATTAAGAAGAAAATTCAAGAATTAATGAAAAAGGGTATCATACGCTCATCTACTTCACCATGTGGTTCACTAATTGTTTTGGTACCAAAGAAGGGCGGGACTTGGTGCATGTGCATTGATTTTCGTGCATTGAATAAAATCACGGTAAAGAATCACTACCCACTCCAATGCATTGATGATTTTCTATATCATTTGAAGTATGAAAGATATTTCACTAAGTTAGACTTGCGAAGTTGTTATCATCAAGTTAGAATAGCTGAAGAGGACATTTGGAAAACTGCTCTAAAAACTAGACATGGATTGTTTGAGTGGTTAGTTATGCCATTTGGTATAACAAATGCTCCAACTACTTTCATGAGAGTCATGAATGATGTACTTATACCATTTATAGATGACTCTGTCATTGTTTACTTAGATGACATACTTATATTCAACAAATCAAGAGAAAAACATGTCATGCATGTGAACAAGGTACTTGATGTCTTGAAAAAAGAGCAATTGTTTTCAAAGATGTCGAAGTGCGAGTTTGGCAAGACTTATTTAGTGTATTTGGGACACATTTTTGGAGGATGTGAGTTGAAGATTGACCCTTCCAAAGTGGAGGTCATTCTGAATTGGCCCAAGCCCAATACAGTTACAGAGGTAAGAAGCTTTCTCGGGGAAGCACAATATTGGAGGAAATTCATTGCAATTTTTTCGTCCATTGCAACTTCGTAACATGAATTGACAAGTGTCAAAAAAGTCTTCCATTGGGGAGATGTACATAAAAAAAAATTCTATTTTTTAAAGCAAAAGATAAGTTCAGCACCGGTATTAACACTTTCGTATCTTAGATAACCATTTGAGATCGAAATAGATGCAAGTGATTATGCTATGGGATTAGTGCTCATGCAACATGGTAAGCCTATTTCGTTTCATTCTAAAATTTTTAATGGGGCTGTGACTAATTATCCCACCTATGATAAAGAGCTATATGCATTGGTAAAAAGTGTAAAGAAATGGAAGCACTATTTGATGGGGAAAGAGACCATTATCCATACCGACCATCAACTATTGCAGTACTTACAATCACAGTCAAAGTTGCAGCAATCAAGACATTTCAGATGGATGGGATTTATACAAAAATTTAATTTGGTTATCAGGTACAAAAATGGAATCTATAATAAGGTAGTTGATATGATTTCTAGGCCTATTGTAAATTCATCTATTATACTCAAGCACAATTCCATTATGCATAAAAGTTACATTGAACAATATGCATATGATAGGATTTTAAAGATGTGTATGAAAGCTTGAGTCAAGGAAACCAAAATGAAGAGTTAGATTATCATGTGCATAACAGTTTATTGTATCACTTGGGAAAGTTATGTATTCCACAGGGAGAAAGAAACAATATCATAAGAGAGATGCACACATCATTGATTATTGGACATTTCGGTGTAGGCAAGACAATAGCGAATCTCCAAAGATATTGTTATTGGGCACAAATGATTGATAGTGTATCTTGTTTTATTAGAGGATTTTCTTTATGTGCAAAAAGTAAGCCTAACAATAGGAAACTTAGATTGTACACTCCACTTCTGGCTCCTTCACATCCTTGGGAGAGTATCTCAATGGATTTTGTAGGAGGTCTTCCTATGTCAAGGAAAGGTCATGATTATTTGTATGTTGTGGTATATAGGTTCAACAAAATGTGTCTTTTGATACCATGTAAGAAAACAATTACAATTGAACAAACCTCTAATCTTTTCTTTCAAAATGTATGGGGTCATTTTGGTCTTCCTACTTCTATTGTAAGTGATCGGGATTCCTAGTTTGTTGGGAATTTTTGGTCAAAATTATGGAACATGATGGACAAAAAGTTGAAGAAGAGTACAACATTTCATCCACAAACATATGGTCAAACCGAGGTGGTAAACAAGACGTTTATTCATCTTCTTAGAGGTTATTTTAGCAAGCATCCAAAGTTGCGGGATGAACAATTGCATTACATTCAACATGCATACAACAGGGAAAATCATTCTTCCACAAATACATCTCCATTTGAGGCATGTTATGGGTACTTGCCAAGATCACCTTTGGACTTCATATTTGAGAAATATGTCACCATATATAGTCATAGTGACATAGATAAGGCGAGAAAGTTCATTGAGAAAATTTAGTTGATACATCACACAATGCAAGAGAAACTTGAAAAGAGTCAAAGCAACTACAAGGCAAGGTATGAAAAGCATTGTGTTGATCACAAATTCCAGGTTGGAGTTGTAGTTTGGTTGTATATCAGCAAAGAAAGATTGCAAGGGGAAGGTAAAATTCTCAAGCCAATCTATTATGGTCCATTTAAAATTCTGGAAAAGATCAGTACTACTGCATTTAAGATAGATTTGCCTCCTTATATGAAAATATATTATGTTGTTAATGTTGAGAATTTGAGATTTTTTGAGCTTCCTTTGATTGATAATCAAGGAGAGCATGTACAACTACCATCAATAGATTATTTCTCACCAAAATATATGGATGAAATTCAGCAAGATCTCATACTTGACAGAAGAATCATAACTTCTAAAAGAGGGAATGCTGAATACCTTACAATGGGAATCAAGGGGCAAAGTCCTTCAAAGGACAAATGGATGGAGAGTGAAAGGGTAAGTGAGATGTAACTTCACTTTTTGAACAATTGATAGTATCTTTTGGTGTCCAAAGGCTTCTAGTGGGGAGGAATGATCAAGAGCTCAGTATTTATCCAAAAAATGAAAGGGCTCATAAATGATTTAGACTTGAATGACTGGATAGATCTTGTCACCAGGATTGCAACGGAACTCGTTTCATCAAAATACGAGTTCATATGAGTGAGCTATGGTCTGCTGTTCGTTTTCCCAAACAGGTAAAAATTGTGCAGAATAGTGATAGTTTCTCCTATTTCCTAAGTTTGGAAGGCGCATACATTTTATTTTCCATGGTTGAAATTCAGGTGCATATATGTTTTATTCCAAAGTTTTAAAAAAAGGTTGGGACTAATTGCCGAAACCATAGTCGAATGGAAAACAGGCACAATATATATATATATATATATATATATATATATATATATATATATATATATATATATATATATATATATATATATATATATATCTGTCAAACAACAAATGATAACCAAATTTCGAGAGCAAAAGCAATCTGGCAAATAAAAGCATCGGCGAGTTCAACTATCGCACATTCGCAGTTAGGAGTGGAGGACATACGTCTCAAAAAATTGATTTGCGATTTACGATTTTCGATAAGGTGGGTCCTACCAATAACATTGGGAGTTTAAGAGTGAACGTGAATGCATATTGAGGGGTGGATTGGCAATTTCACGATTGTGATGTAAGTGACGTGGCGATAAGGTTATCAGATGCAGAGTTGCGATGCAATATATCGCATCGGGGTATCACAATCGCAATAAGGAGCAGACAACCTAGAATGATTTATAGTGGGGATGCGAACTACGATCTGCGATTCACTACGATATGCGATTAACTACGTTGTGATCTGCGATTGACTGCGCTGCAATCTGCGATAAGTTGGTTAGCACTAAATGCGCTTAACCCCATTTATCACCCAGTTAATCTAATATTAAAATCATGCTTATCTCTAATTAAGAGCGCTTATCTTGGTGGCGCCTTTGGCGGACCCGTCAGATGCTACAGAAGTTCTAGATTTAGTGGAGTTAACTGGTGGATATCCAGAGTTAGTGGAGAAAAACTAGGAAAATTGGTTTTGCCATAATTTTGGAAATTTTTGACCAATTTAGACTCAGGAAGAGTCATGATAGGTATATTTTGATGTTTTGGAAGCATTGGAGCATGTTTCAAAGAAAACAGGAGACTATAAACAACACTTTTTCACAATTGAAGCTAATTCAAAGGCCCACACTATGAAGATGGACCAAGTAGATGTAGCCCAGGAGGGGTGAACTCCTTCATCAAAAACTTGTGTATTTTTCTTTGTTATTTGTGCTTGCTGTGTTTTATTATGATGTTGTTCAACATTGAGTTTCCATGCTTTTAAGTTCATAAAATACACTTAATATCATCAAGTTTAATGAATTGCCACTCATAGACACTTGTATAAACCCTTGTATGATAAGAAAACCAAAGCATTTTCATGTTAATTCTGGATATCAGCACAAAATTAACTAACAATCAATTTCAGATCAATCTATATGGATAGGGATAAATATTAATAAGGAAATTTTCTTAATTAAGCCGAAAAAACATTATGAAAGGGAAGGTATCAAGGGACTGCTAGATTAGAGAAGGAATCCTTTTGTGTTAAGCAGATCCATTGTGGCCACACTATGAATGATAACATGCCCCAGCTCAGTAGGGTGAAAGACATCATACTTGTTTCTATGTGGATGGAGGAGAATGACCTTCATCCTTACATGATTGATTAATTGAGAGAGAATTTCCCTCTTGGCACTTGTTGTGTAGGACAACTAAGAAATTAACCATAATAGTTTGGAAACCCCTATGTTTAGTGTAATTTCAAGAGAAATTACGAGTTTGATTGGATGAAGGAGAATCCTTCATCCTTACACCATTTATGGTCAAAGATAGAAATTCTCTATAGGTGCTTATTATGCAGGATAGTTAAGAAACAAACCATAATATTTGGGTAGACTTCAGGTTTAGTGGGATTTCATGAAAAAATAATGAATTTGATTTGATGAAGGAGAATAGCCTTCATGAATCCACCCTATGATGTTGAGTGAGAAATTCTCTATTGGCTTCTTGGTTTGGCTCGAGGGTGGCTAGTTGCAAAGGATAGAATAAATATCTAATTGGTGGGATGGAATGTGGCTCACCTTTCATTAGTTGTAGGAAGTGTTTGAAATTTGATAAAATTAGTTCCCTTGTAGACTTAAAATTTGTGATGCAAATCATATTCATCGAAATAGAAAAGATAATTGACAATCTATGTATACTTATATGATTTCTTACTAAACATATATTTTGGTGTATGTGATACCTAAACTTGCTTTGAAGTGACAAATTTAGCTCTGATAACTGTGTAATACTTACATTCCTTGTTTTTGGTCTTAATGTTCTCTTACGATGTGTTTTAATTATTTTGAGCATGGGATTAAGAGATACTTAGCCCTAGTTATATTTAATGTTTATCATTGTAACATGCCTTTTTTCTAGTAAATTGTTATGGCTAAGAAGATAGAGGATGCTCACTCCTTAGTTCCTTAGAAAACCATGATGGTTGTTTTGTTGTGAAATATTCTCAGCGAGTCTCAACCAAGGGAGCTTGATTTTCTCTAGATAGGTTATAGAAGCTTTGAATTTGATGTATGGTTCAATAGTTGAAAGGTATACTCGTTCTCGAATAAGAAGACTTGGAGGTCTCTCAATGTTTTCTCCTGAAAAGGAATGTTTTCCTTGTGAATGTAGGCCTTGATGTTGGATTTTAGTTGTTTTTGTGGTGGGATATAAGCTCTTTCTCTTTTTGGTTGAGGAGAGTGAGATTTTTCACTTACATGGTGGAAACTATGAACAATGGCCTCTTTTACTCATTAGAATAAAATTGTGGTAAATGGAAAATGAATGAAGGTTTGGATGCCTTTATAGGATGATGAGGATATCAACATATTTACAAGAATTTATGCACAATCTTTTCCATGTCAAGGTCAATTTTAACCTTCTTAAAATAACTTCTAATAGGATATCAAATGCTTAACTTTTGGAAATTTGTGAAATTGAAACTATGTCCCTAGCCCCTGGTCATATGGTCTACAATGGGTGTTGTGACCAAAAGATTAGCCAAAAGGGGGCTTATGCATCGAAAGAGAACTAGTGGTATTTGTTTAATATTGCATATCTGAGCACTGTAATTTTGTTGATAGTGCAAAATCTAAGATATGTCTATTGTAGTAGATGAGAATATGAAATTGATAAAGGGATAGAAATGGGCATTGAGATTTGTTAATATACGAATATCTAGACATTTGAAGGATTTTTTTAAGGGCCCTAAGAAAAAATTGGATGCCTGATGGGTTGGATGGTGGAACCAAAAACAATGGAATGTTGTGTGAAGGAACCCTGATGGTAAGGATGCATGGGATTTAGAAATATGGAAAGTTATAATTATAACCTTTTAGAGAAACCCCAATCCAAATTCTAGAAAAATAGGACATGCAAGGTTATGTGGAGTCCATGTGAACATTCTCAGACCTTACAAAGAGGTGAATGTTGACACAACACACCTACCAATTTTGAATGACATGGCATGCCAAAATATCATTGGTGTGGCATGAAAACATGGAAATTGATAATGTGGATTAGATGTGAAAAAATGATGAGGTAAAGGCCCATGTACCATCCACATGGATCTGTCATGGATTAGTAGATGCTTTGATTAGTGAAAATATAGAAAGTCAACTTTTTAGTTAATGCGAATTTTCCAAGATCTAGATGTGATTGCTGGTCGAATCGAAATCAGCAATAAGGAGTAGTTATAACAACGAAAAATGAAAATCCAAGATTTAGAAGATTGGAAATCTTGAAAATAAAAATATGGGGATTTATTGGAAATCCTAGATCCGTATGTGAGAAAAAAATAACATGTCTTCATGAGGATATGAATTAAGAACTAATGACACGTCAGAAGGTATTTCCATGTGTAGTTGACATGACATTGTATGATGGGGGCATAAGGGTAAAGTATTTCCACTTGTCTACCATGTGGCACTAGTATAGATGCTGACATGGTTATTAGAAGGTAAAATCTTCAACTAGGCATAACTTTATGTCCAAAGATCAAATTTGGTTGAAATGTAGATTTTTGAAAAGATCTCGACAAGTGAAAGATGATGGTAGTCTCATAAATGAGTTTTAAGGTGTTTGAAGGAAGATGATTTTAATAACACCAACTCCTTAAGATAGTTTAGTGGGTTAGGTATGTTACAAAGTGGTATCAGATATGTGGTTCAAACACTAGGCCTAAATTACTGGAGATACACCACATATATGCATTTGGAGAAAGAAAAATAGGCCTTTATTTTTTTTTAGTGGCATTAGCGCTTCTTGAGCTGAAATTGGGTAAGTTTAGTTTCTTGGATTTGAACAATTGCATAATGAAATAGTGCTCTTCGGGAGAATATCAGAGTCATGCCTGGAAAATTTGTTCCTTAAATAAGGCTAGTTTTAGGAGTTTATCTCTTATGGATGATGCTAATATGGGAATCAACAAGGTACAATAAAATATGAAAAGTGCATTGGATCCGATTGAATGTATGATAGATGTATATGGATATGTATATGTTGGGCACTTGTTCTAGATAGAAAGGCATTTTTACTTGAAGCGAGTTGATGAGGAAGATTATGCCTAGAATGAAATGTGCATGTTTATGCTGAAATTATTACATAAGGGTAGAAGCATGGATCAACTAGACTAGGGAGAAACCATGAGGTTGGTTGTTGTGATTTGGGTAGAGGTGCTATTTCCTAAGTTGATTTAATAAGAACCCATGTGGCACATGGTACTTATAGGATAAAGTTTTCAAGGGAAATTTCTCATGGTGGAAACATATCCTTGAGTATTGCTGAATAAGTAAGCAAGAATGTGGATCCCTAAACATAATATTTTCTTTGAAGTTTACATAAGATATATTGTATAATATGCTGCACATGAGTGTATGTGCCGGTAAGGGTATGTATGGTAGATGTAAAGGTGCCTTGAGTACATTCTATAATACATAGCATGGATGCATTGCAATAATATGAATTCTGATGCAATTATGAAGTAGGAGGTAACCTACTGCTAGTAATTTCATGTTGAGAAATATTGAATTTGTTGAGTATATATTTTTAATAAAGACAATAATCTCCTTAAATTAATGGTTGTACGTACTCATCTAGAAAGTGAGTGGGGCTGAAGTGTATATCATATTTCTTCATGAAAGAGGAAAAGTCAATGGTGAATGTGCCTAAGCATTCGATATAATAGTTTTTTAAGTTAGAATAATAAAGTTTTGAGAATTTATTTTTACTAATTAAAATACTAACCAAAGTGCAACTTGTAGTTGGAATAAAGCTTCAACTTCAACCCATTACAGGGTAATTCATATATTTCCAAGGCAACTAGTTATATTGGAATTCATTCTTTCTAATAAACTAATAATGGTGTGTTATTTCATCATATAAGAAGACATACAACAATAAGGAAAGAATAAAGTTTCAATAGAATGGAACAATACAACATTACAGAAAAATCACACTTCAGGAATGATAAATAGACAACATGAATGCTATTGTAATTTGTCCAGATTTAGTAGAGTTGAGAATTATGAAAGCTGAATTGGAAAGTTGCAAAGTGTTGTAGCTTGTACAACCACTCCAGTGTTATATATGTTCAATAATATAAAATAGTCCTTACATAGATACTTTTGGTACAAGTTTCTCAATTTATATATTATTAGTATTTTATTTTTGATTTTTTAATATTTAATTTCTAATAAATTATTATTTGTTTCAAATTTTATTTCAATTATTATTTCTATTTAAATTTAAAATAAATTAACACACAAAATTGTCTAAAAATAATTTTTTTTTGGTTGGCATTAATGCTATGTGAACTTTCGATGTCTCAATCTTCCAAAGTCCTAATGTCCCCAATTATCGATAACATAAGGATTTTACAACAGGTAAACAAGATAATGTTGGTTAGTTCAAAATTTTTATCAGTATCAAGAAATAATTTTAATCATGAACAAGCCGTTAAAGTTTCAATATCTCGACATAGTGACATTCCGGTGTTTCCATAGCTAGATGGCATAATGACTTAGCTATCGAGTAATAATCTAGGGAATAAGTAGCACTAGTATTTATCTCCTAATATCCTGAAACACAAATGGATAGATAATAGCTGGGAAATCAAATATTATTTATTTAACATGAATTATTTCCATCAAATTATGAAGTGTATCAGCTTCTTTTAGTACCGGAATTTTTTTATTGCATTTTTTGATGAAATATATGACACCCAAAAGATGATAGGCCGAATAAAAAAAAATTAGGCATTTCAAAAAATTCATTTGAAATTTTAAATTATCACATCCTGAATTTAAAACTATAAATTTCCAATCATAAATTTGTAAATTGTGAATTGGATTCTCAATGTAACTTAGAAAATTGGACCTTAAGTTTTTGTTTAATGTATTTGGCATGTTTCAACTTTATTCATATTCTCACATTTCACTCTAAAGTAGGGTAAAACAATTAACTTACCAATCATCATTTCAGAGATAATTAAAACAACTCAGTGCATGTAGTTATGGTAAGTAAGGTTTCTTCTAACATATTATCCCTGCATTTTTTTAATACATTATTGAAATCCAGGCTAGATTTGTTTCTTTGGAACATAGATTTAGAGCACACAACCTAACAAAGAAAATGAAAGGAAAGTAATGCAATTTTGATGAAGGAGATGAAGAAATTAACCCAAATTATTTTTCTCTTTTAGATACTTATCATAACATTGAAATTAAGAATTGTATGGAGTGGAGTGAAATATACAATTACGAAAAGGGAAATTTTGAGGATGAGTATGAAGAATATGTAGAGAATTTCAAGGATATCAAGTGATCTAGCTTGCATAAAATTACTGTTAGACTGGTTATTGTTCCCTATTATGACATGATATAATGGACCATATCTCATATTGATATTAAGACTTGTTTAATTGTTAATTCTTCTTCTCAATTTTTTGGGTTATTTTAGACCCCGCAATATCTAAAATATGTATAATTTAATCTCCCTTGAGCTAAATATGAGGAAGCAATTCATAAACCATCTATAGTTAAAGAAGTAGAGAAATGTGAACTATAAAATTCTATTTGATTAGTGATTGATTGTATGGCCATATTTCGTTTAAAACAAGAGCAAATAGATTCTATCCTACCGAACATCTAAAAAAACCTCAAATTCTCCTAGATATAATGATACACATAATGTATTGGGAGAAATACTCCTAACGATTTAAATTCAATTTGTTCCATATTCTTCCCCAAGTTGTTCAGAAGGAGATAATATTCAATAGGGATCATATTATCTCAATTAATTTACAATATGAAGTCAAAAAATTATAGGATTCAACACGAGGTTCTTCGTGTTGGGTTATCTCATAAATGTAATCTATTTTAAAACCCCATTTCCATTAATGTGTTGGAATTGATCTCCTACTTATAATCCATTACATGTTTCTTGCTCAAAATTATGGGTTGTGAACTATAAAAATTGCTTTTATGAAATTGTGATAATTTCATGATCCCTCTACACATTTTATTATTAAAACAAGTACCTCATAGTTTCACTCAATAATCCATGGATGTAACTAAAGAAATAGGAGATTTTTTTTGTAGATGAGGATTTTTATTACATTATGATATATGCATATGAGTTGGCCTTCTACGTTCTTCCTAGATATGCTCCTGATAGGTTGGAACTAAAGGAAATAACATATCAAAAGCTAGTCACTAATGTTGCTACTTCTTGTCAAAGAATAAAAAGAGAATATGGACTATGCCACCTATTTGATTAGGAATTTATACTTTGTTAAATTCCTATCATCCATTTAAAAAAGAAAATAAACTTGAAAATGTTTGGTTAGCTTTTAAGGAAATTCAAAAAATATGACTCAAGTGGGTTAGCTAAAAGACTTTGTTCCAAAGTAAATTTTAGAGCTTATCTTCATAAAGACTCTCCTTTTGACATGATTTTACATAGGAACCAATATTATGAAGAAGTTACCAAAAGAGTCAAAGAGATAAAAGAAATCCCAAAACCATATGAATTTATACCTTTTCAAATCAATTGGATGTATACTTCTCTAAAAGAAAGAAATCAAGGAAAATGAAATATAATAAATTTTGTTACTTAGTAAGTATAATCATCTCAAATTAAAGATACTTCTCCACAAGATAAACATACTAACCGAGAAGTTAATGATGAAAAAGATAAAGAAGAAGAAGAGCAGGAAAAAGTTACAAATAATGTTAGCCAAAGTGGACATCATAAAGTAAAGGTATATTCATATTCCAATATTCATAAAACCACAAGTTTAGACACACCTTTAAAAAGATTTTTGGAACAACCACTCAAAGTAATCCAACTCAAAATGTTGAACATAAAACTTGAATAGCTCTAAAAATGATTACCACAATTGACACTATACCAATAAGTACTCTTCCCGATTAATCATATTGCATACTATTTTGAAGATAGAGAGTTTTGAACCAGATGAAGCTACTATAATGTATGAGCAATATATGTTTTTAGTAGCATGAAAAGGGATATTGTTAAAGGTAGAGGTAGAAAGAGAAAAGTGATACAAATTTAGGAAAATCCTCAAGAACAAGTAATGGTTTAGAATGACACACATTTAAATGATGAAGAATTTTCCAAGGAAATAATTGATGCACTAGGATCTTTTATTCATGCGAATAGATGTTTTTTCAATAAACACACAAATTAGTTAAGGAAAGAAAAATAATGAGTCACAAAGTTGCAGAATCAATTAAAGAATCAAAAGATTTTATTGGATAAAGAGTACCAAAATCAAATAGGGAAACTCACTAAAAAAAGCAAAAGAGGATGTTTCTACGGTAGAGGAGGTCCATATAAATGAAATGCATTGTAACAAGGAAGAAAATTAAAAAAAATTAATTGATCTTTAAAAAAATCAAGACTTACACTTAAAAGAACTGTTAGATAAGTATCATAAGAAAAATAACATTCTAGAGACATAGGTAGAAGAATTAAAGGTTAAATGAGATATTTCATATTTCTTTAAATTCGAGGTTGTAGCAATTAATACCAAGTTATTTGATATGAAGGTGATATTTTATAATAATTTGAACAAAGTATAGAAACAAAATGATAAGTTTTTTCAAATTTATTAATAAAATCCAATCCTAATTAATAGAAAAAATTGAAGCCCAAGTTTCATTTGACAAGATGAAAACCAGAGAAGTTGAAACAAGAATGTACCTAAAAACATTCCATATATTTAAGAAGAAGAAAAAATATATTTCCAGGTAATTTGGGATACTTGTTTAGTAATTTTGGTTATTCTCAATATATAGTGAAAGAAACAAATCAAAGTTATACAAAGTTGTTGGATAACGATTTATATATAATTGAGGAATACTATAATACCCCTGGAAATACTTTCTATGTTACTTTTATTTATTTACTTGTTTGAGGAAACTTAAAAGAACATGTGATAGAAACATTATTTTTATTTTTGAAAATAAATTATGTTAGTATATTAGTCATCTTAGAAATATGCTAAAGGTTAACATGAGAGGTTAACCCATAATTCCTAGGAAAGAAAAATTCAGGTTACTTATGCCTAAAGAGGCAGAGAAAAAAAGGAAGAAAAATTCTCCTTATGTCATTATCTAGAGATTCAGAAAAAGAAGAAGAGAGGTACATACCACAATAAAATTTATAGGGTAGGAGAGAAGTACCCTTAGTGGATTCTATACAAGTTACTATGGGAAACAAATGCAATTACCTTGGAAAAAAATTACCAAAGGGAGAGAAAGACTAGATAAGCAATAAAAAATTGGTAGGATGATGTTATGGGTTGAGGAGGTGAAAAACTAAAAATAATACTTCTTGTTATTTTTTCTAATAGTTAGAGAGAGAGCTCGGGGGGAATTGACAAGAGAATATGGTTAAAATATGGGAGGAACATGGAAGCCTCTGGGTTATTTCTAAAAGGACTTAGATAATTATTGAACCTATGAAAGTTTAGCAGAAGGATTATGGTTATTAGATTTTTTGTCATTTCTAATAGCCTAGATAAGCATATGTATGTGAAAGAAAAAGTTTTGTATTAAAATGGAATTTAGAATGTTAGAAAATATGTTATCCTTGATCAATTATGTGATTGCGGGTAATAAGAAAAATGAGTAGAGTGTGTTATAAAGACCCGTGGTTATAGGTGAAGGAAAAATGGTTAGCTAAGAACCCAAAAAGTGCATATATATATATATATATATATGAAAAAAATTTCATTCTAGAAAACAAGAAAGAAAAAAAAAAAAAAATTCATTCTAGAAAACAAGAAAGAAAAAAAAAGACAATGTTAGACTTAGATAAGTATTTAACCTATGAAATTTTAGCAGAAGGATTATGGTTATTAGATTTTTTTGTTATTTCTAATAGCCTAGATAAGCATATGTATGTGAAAGAAGAAGTTTTTGTATTAAAATGGAATTTAGAATGTTAGAAAATATGTTATCCTTGACCAATTATGTGATTGCGGGTAATAAGAAAAATGAGTAGAGTGTGATATAAAGACTCGTGGTTATAGGTGAAGGAAAAATGGTTAGCTAAGAACCCAAAAAGTGCATCTATGTGCTATATATATATATGAAAAAAATTGCATTCTAGAAAACAAGAAAGAAAAAAAAAAGACAATGTTAGACTAAATGAAGAAAGTACCATCTTTTGGAAAAATAAGGAACCACTAAGTATGCTTATAATTTCATAGCTATATAATGATAGAGTTGAAATTTGGGTTTATGTCCAGGTTAGACATATAGTCATATAGACCTGAGAGTGGATACCTCACCTTCAAGGTTCACAAAGTCAGTCTTGGACATGGCAAGGATAAGACTCAAAGAAATTATAAGTAGCCCCCCATTACAAAAGTCTACTAGGTCACTTGATTAGTTAATAATTTGCATGCATAAGTATAACTACGTGTTTATATTTAATATAGGTATTATTATACATTGTATTTTTACTGAAAAGAAAAGAAATGAAATATTTGCAAAACCCTTGAAGATATTAGAAATGAGTCTTTAACAAATTTAAAAAATATGCATAGAGTAAATAAATGCATACAAAGTTAACATTTTACAAGAAAGAGATATTATCTTATGTGCAACCAGAAAACATGATTTTTTTTCTTAAATAAAATATACTGTTATAAATTCTTTGCGAGTCTACGACTACAATTATGCCAAGAGTAATTATTAGGCCAAGCTTGTAACTGAAACACTAGAAATTATTGATTGGAGAAATTGAGGTAAAAATGGGCCTAAAAACAAAAATGTACAACCACAATCAAATTTATAAGAACCAATAGGATTCAAGATGATGATGTCAATCATAGGGGATGATTCACCATTTTTGGAGTAAAAAGTAAAAAATATTAAAAAAAAAAAAACTATTTTTTCAACTTATATTTTAAACTTATCTTCCTATGGTTTTACTCAAATTTCGAGTGGGAGCACTCATTGGATGTGGAATTTAATAACTCACCCAAGGAGTACCCATGTTGCATACTTTATATCGACTCTGCTACATGAAAAATAAGAAATACATGAAAAAAACATGATTGCAATCACATCTTTTAATGTATTTCTCATTTTTGTGTAGCAGGGTCCATCGAAAGTATGCAACATGGGCAGTCCTTGAGTGAGGAATTAAATTATACATCCAACATGTTCTCCCACTCGAAATTTGAGTAAAACCATAAGGAGATATGTTGAAAATAAGAGTTGAAAAAGTAGTTTTTTATTTTTTCCCTCTAAAATTTGGTGATGTAATGGAATATTATTTTATTATTTCCACTATTATTTTATGATATTCCTTAGGAAGCCCATTTTCACATTAAAAAACCAAAATCTTATGAAACAGAGTGACCCCATTTTCTCCAAATAAAGCATTGAGTATTACAAAGGAAAATATAACACATTTAATTCTCTTTACAAGAAAATACTTCCAATCCATAAACTATAGGGCCGTGGAAAGTCATGTTTATACATTACCATTTTGCACCAGCAAAAGAAAAACCTCATGCGAAAAACCATGAGGAAACCAAAACCAGAAACCCACTTATACAAATGATATGATTAAAGTAAAAATGGTGACCCTGGGGTTTCTAAGCACAGATTTCCAATGAAAACCCTCATGGCTGAAGTTGGGCCTATTTATTTAATGTACAAGTTGGAGGAAAAAAGACAAGTGCAAATGGTTGTAACAACTAGAACCTTGCAAGAAAGAATAGAGAGAAACTTGAGACCCTTGTGAAATAAACGGTGAAACCTTAACCCTTGTACGAAAAACCTACTAGCAACCAGGGTAGCGCTTGATGCTTCTCATATGTGTCTGCAAGGGGATTGTCGAAATTAAAATAGCTCTTTCCATAATAAAGAATTGAGAGGATGGAATACTGAGTTAGTTAGGATTAGGTTTTACCTATACTAGTTGTAGATGAGGTGCTTCCCTCCTGCAAGAGAATTCTAGAAGGTCAAATAAGTTATTTTTACATGGGCCATAAATTACAATTGAAAAAAAACATAAAAAAATGGGAAGAGAAAGGATAAATTATACAAAAATATGTAAGGCCAAATCTATGGGAAATTACCATAAATATCTTGAACAGTAAGTGATTTTTCCAAAGCCATCGAAGTAAACATCAGCATGTTGGGATTATAACCCTCATCCCAACTAGAAGAGGTGAACCTTGTTATAAGCCAAATTGAAAAGAGTTCAATGAAAAAGAATCCCATAAGGTAAAAGAAGGTATTTTGACATGAGCCATAAATTACAATTGAAAGAAAACATAAAGAAATGTGAAGAGAAAAGATAAATTATACACAAATATGTAAGGCCAAACCTATGAGAAATTACCATGAATATCTTGAACTAGAAGAGGTAAACCTTGTTACAAGCCAAATTGAAAAGAAGTCAATGAAAATTCTACAAATTTTGTTTTGGTGAGTAAAATACCCAATTCGAAAAATGGAAGTAAAACTGAAATTCTCTTCTATAGTAATTACCTACAAATAATTATTGGAGTGAAATTCCTGCAACATGACCACACTGGAGAATTCCCTTGTGAGATTCTATTGCTAAATTTTTTGATTAACCCTAAGGAAATAAATTTGAAAACTTAAGGTTTAAAATAGTCGTGCAAAGCTCTGTTTCACTTGGAGCACAGAATCACAATGAACCATCGTCAACATGATTGGGTAGGGTAGTTATCCTTACCCTCGCCGACTCAATCCCCATCATCTTTTTATGAAAAAAGTTCTAAATTGTTGAAAGTGACAACTCGAAGAAAAATTCCACTGGGAAGGTAAACACATAAAACATATGACATTTCACATGACATATGTCGAGGTGGAATTCAATTTTAATCTATAGGGTTCAAATAAATATAATACTCCACCATGGTGGTAGACCATAAAATATTATATTGAGACCCTAAAACTATGTATATATGCATGGAGGGTGCAGTGTGTCACATGGGATACTTTCTTATAAAGCTTATATGTATATGCATATTGCATCACAAGGGCCCAATGGACACACACATAGAATTTTAGGGTAAGAGAGTTAGATACCCATATGAATATCATTAGAAAGCATGGTTCAACCATAGTATAAGGAAGAATTATGGAATTGAACCTGTACATGTAATGAAAGAATAAATGTGTGATTGACCTAATTTCTCAATTTCCATATAATAATGATGTAAAGGCTATGGTAAGGATTTTGATAAGTTGGAAAGATATTTTTTAATGTTATTGTAAATTTTTTTGGTTGCTATTTCACCATGTACTTTGTATTGATTGTAATATGATATGATTAAAAAGGAAAAAAAATAATTATGAGAATGACATAACTCATAAAAAAAATATTGTGTAATTAAGCAAGTAAAATGGACAATTTTACTACCTTTAAGGGTGGATATGTTACAAATAGAAGATGTTAGATGTTTAATTCTTGGGACAAAAAATTCCATGACCAACTTGTCTTAAGGATGTGAAAGAAAAAAGAGAAGGTTAGATCAAGAAAATTACTCAAATTAATCTATGATACAAAGACTCAATCATAGATTTCATTTCCATACCTAAATAATGCTAAAAAATAATCATCACTTTTATCTCAAAAATTGAAAAAAATTTAAAAATTACCACTAGACTTTATAGGTGTGAGTTATATCTGGAAATACCATGAACCCCTCTTATTTCTTAGCCAATAAAAAAATTTTCTTTATTGAAATTATACCTCAAGAAAAATGAGCAAAATATTAGCAAGACATCCACTACAAAAAAATAAGTTTCTTCTTCACAATCAACAATGAAAAGCCAACTTTCTATTTTCAGGTGTCAGTTGAAGAAAAGAGAAAAACCAACCTTATATTGAGTTTGTAATCATTATATGGAACTTTTTCATTAGTTTGAGGGTAGGATTTTTTTTAATGAAAACTATGTATTATTGTCAGTGTAAACATAATTTTGAAAGACCAATATATTTTAGTGACTCTCGATTTGGATAGATATATGGTCATGTTGTAGCCGCTACAACACCACCCAAAATTTTGGGTATATTTAAAATTTCGGGTCCCCCTGTGCTCGCTTAGTTGTCAAGGTCTTTCACCGACCCCACTCCATCCTAGTGACCTATCCCCAACCCCTCATGAGTTGTCTCGTCACCATGACTTGATGTTGTCGCTGCAATCACGCCATATGTGGGAAGGATCATCCGGCATGCGACCGAACACTCGTATCACAGTCGCATCACGTGTAATGAGATTGCCATACATACTTTTAAATGGGAAACTTTTGTATGTTAACAATTAAAGGTACCATCGCGTAGGTCATTAAACATGTGGTTTGAATACCTGCGGCCACATTTGCTAGTCTCATATGTTTTATGCGCGGGCACCATTATCGAAATAATTATGATTGTGTGATGTTCTACACAGGGCGACCCACGGGTAACAGACTCCTCAGTCGTGTCGCGACATCGAGGGAAATGAAACTGAGCTCAACGGCGAGGCCAAAGTTGCGGAACAGGGGAGGAGGAGGAGCAAGTGACCAGTACTGTGAAAAGGAGAATAGTGTGATATGTGTCGATCAGAGAAAGAACCTTTTGTGTCACCAACGCAGAAGGTGTTCTTCATTAGCACACACCAGAATTGTGGAGATCCTGCACAATTCCAGCTCCGTGTCGATGTCCGTATACAAAGGAACATTTGTCGCCATTTCGACAAAGTCTAGCATCAATTATGGCCCGGTGAACAAAGCAAAATCAGGAGATCTCACTGAGGAGTGACATTCTCGTTCAAGGCTTTATCGTGCCAAGTGGCAGTGCCAAAGCATATGTGTTGGTGGCAAGCCAACGACAGAGTTTCAAATATGTGAGCGCATCTCCGGAAGCAGCATTTATGGATCCTTAGCTACATAGTGTGAAATTATTGATGCTGCAAGGAGTACAAAGCGAAACAAGGAAATGGCATTAAAACCCTAGTCGCCTTGCTCTTTCATATCCATAAGGCTTATCTATGCGGAAACATAAGGGATGGGGAACTGCAAATTGAAACTAAGAGGTGATGATTAAACGCATGCACCTTTGGAAGACTGGCACCTTGATACATATGCAAATAGTCTCCATAACTACAAAGCAGAAAGGCTCAATATTAGAAGGACCATTAATGTGGCTTGAGTAGCATTTTTCGATTCACGATCTTTCAAAACAAGAAGCCTTCATATTATGAAGTAAAGTGAAGGATCGAATTAAGACCAAGTTCGAAAACATGTGGTTTCAAAACCACCAAAGATCGTGGAACCAAAAAAATATGCAAAACATTCTAGATGGGCGCAACTATGTGGATGAGGGTTATGGTTTTGATCTTATTAAAACAGGGAAAATAAAACCCATATGATGTCGAAGTCATAGGAGACCGTGGAGCAACTGTGTGAAACCATTGCAAGAGGCGCGCATTGGACGGGCCAAGGTTACATTGCAAGTTTAAACCAAGGCGCAAGCCCATGTGTTTTCCAAACCAAATGGGGGATTAATACTATATGGAAAACATTAGGAAACGAGCTTATTTCTTCTATTGGAAAATATAGCGATATAAGCTTATGTTTAAATGGTAATGATGAGTGATGAGTCAAATTCAAGGAGAAGCTTACATGTTTAAATGGCCATGGTGAGTCAAAGTCAAAGAAGAAAGCGACTCAATACCACCACCATGCAATCATTTGTTGGACACGTAGGCCAGGATCATTAGTGATTGTGTTTAATGGAATGGGTGTGTGCGTTGTCATCTATTATAGATGGGGCAGCATAACGAAAAGAAAACGATCACGTTGCATGGGCGCAAACCTTCGGTGTTTTCGAGCAAATACATGCAGTTGGTCATCCAATTCGTGGTGCAGATTGCAATATTCTTCAAACCATAAGGATCGTGTTATATAGTAAGGCTCAAATGCTTTTATACGTGGCGGTCAAACTTGATAGTCTGGAGCAATATACACATGTAGCATGGGAGGCGTTTTAAAACACGGAGTCCAACACTGCCTGGCGCGGACGTGCATAACGTATAGAGTTCGACGTGCGATGATTGGTTTTGTTCGACAGCAACTTACACATACAACGGTTTATATTTAAAACGAGGAGTAGGCGCAAAGGTTCAGCGTGTTCGGTCGACTATGCGTTGAAACCCGGTGCAGAATGCATGTAATCATATGTTGCATATTTGCGTGGCATGAAACCAAACGTAAATACACAGCGGTCATCTCTACGACTAAGTCACGGATCGGAACCATTTAAACTTGCATTTCGTGGACAAATATTTCGATGGTCAGTTTTGGACCCATGCTAATAGTTCTGGAGTAGATAGGTATACATATTCATTGGTCAAAGATCGTGTATACACACGGCGCCATGCCATCAACGTGACCGAACGTTCGACGGTCCAAAGTCTGGTCTACGTGCATGGAGCCGAACGTTAAATGATTACGTGCCGTGGAGCTAAACATGAAGTTTATATAACGGCCGGAGTTAAATTTGGAGCGTATATTGATATAGCGGTCCAAATACATTGTTTTAAACACGGGGCATCAAGAAATATGGTATGATAGCGCCATGAATACAAACAGAGATGTCAAATTCGAATGCCACGTATCGATAAGGTTTGTTTTCATAGACGTGGTCACCATGACAGCTGGATATAACCTATCAAAACACGTCTGCGGAATCTGGAGGATTATAAATCCCCAGCCAGTCCATGTCAGAAGAAGAGGACGATGAATTTGCAATCCAGGCGAGAGTGAGCGTCACATTGTCTCCTGAGCAGTTCAATGTTTTGGAGAGGATTCCAAAGTTGACAACCCATCCGCCGGCCCGATCATCAGATTCACCAACGCTACAGATAAAATTATATTTGGTTCGTCGAATTGTGTTCTTCTACCCATTTTATTTCGCAACCGAATTCGCAAATGCAACACAAACTACCTGGGTTGCAACCGATTTGTAGAGAATACGCAGGGAGAAGTGAAATCAGAGTTTGAGTTTTAAGAAGGCTGTACTTAGCCATCACCCGGTAGAGAATACAACAGATTTGTAGAGAATACACTCCGAGAAAGCAGGCGATTTTGTCAATATTAAAACTCCAATGGAGGCGTTATGTGCTTCTGACACTGCAGAAGATATTCATTGGGTGCATGCTCGTTGCGCGGTCTGCATGGACGAATAAACCTGCAACACTTGCATGCCTTTGACGATGGGATCCGCAAAACAGCCATACCTCTGTGGTGGAGGGTGGTATGTGTATAACAAGGAGTCCAGGGTTTATGTCCGCTGTTGTTTTCAAACACACCATTCGCGTAGATTGTTCCAACGAAACCCAACGGAAACCCAACGACATGCCGGATTAAATATCGGATATAACACATCCAGTTGGCAGACTTTCTCTAAAAATTTCCGCGCGATCAGTATGCATGTGTTGTTTCTAGGTCGATCAAGCATTGCGCCAGAACAAAGAATAGTAAATGAAGCGTGGAGTATGGAAAGATCGATTTGGAATGGGTTATGTGATTCGATGGAGGGAGTAAAAGCGCTTTACATGCACTGATATCGAGCGGCTGCAGAAACGGTCGCTGAGTCGCATGGTGGGTGGAGCAAAACGAAAAATGTGATTTGCGACCTTGAGCAGTCGCGCGACCCATTCAGGTCGCTAAGTCGCAATCCATGCCACTGGACAAGAAGTGCGACTGTGTGACTGTGCGACCTCCCTTGAGGTCGCAGGTCGCAGAATGTCATGCACATGTAAAGCTGCGACCCAAGCGTGAATTCCGACTCCCCTCTTCATGCCGCGTTACACGGACGCAGCCTGCCCAATGCATGCTGCCATGCAAAAGCAAAGGAATGTATTGCAGAGATGAATGCTGGGAAAAGGATAACGAAAATACAGTTCTGGTATTTACAACTAGGATTCTGTTTTGTTTGTAAGCTAGTTTACCATGCTGTTGATCAGCCAGCAATGGCGAGGTTCACCATTGGGGGATCGATAAAGTTTTATCTAATGGGGAGGAGCTTCCACAAGTTGTTGAGCGAAAAGGACGGTCGCGCGGAAGAACGAGGAGGTGTTGAATGAAGTAAGGGCGTCTTTTTCCAATGATCTTCGCACCTCGGATAGGTTGAAACATCTACGATATCGGTTTTGGGGTCCACGAGGGGCATTTCTTCCAACTTCCTTGTTTCAGGTGGAATCATCATGATAAACAAATTGTTACTTGGGAAGGTGGGGTTTAACTTTCCCATATTTCTCACACCAGTCCACTATGGACTAAGTTGGATCTTCATGGCATTCCTCAATGCAACATGTCTTCTGCCTACAGCATCTCCGGCCAAATCAACATCGTTTTCCTCTTTAATTACTCTAGGAATGGTTACGACATTTTCTAATGGTCTTGCTAATATTAGCTTAAAATTCAACAGATTGCTGTCACTTCAACTACTGTGTTGACTGAATTTCTGTTCTTGGGAAAGAGAGTTTTCTTCCAGAAGGCACTTTCAGTGATATCTTTACCACGCAGTCATGAAGCACGTATTCGGCCACTGCTATCTCGATCCCTTGTGATGAAAAAGTCTTGACCATACAGGGGTCCAAATTTATTGTGCTTCGCTCTTGCAAATTAATTAAAATGCCTTTAGTGTTATTGTTTCAATCATGGAAATATGTGACCTACGTTATTTTGTTGCAGGAAGAACCTTTCGGTCTGCACAAAGAGCCAGAGTTTTCCTCAGCAACAAGGGGACCTTCCCAAAACAAGTCGCAGAGGTCGCCAGGTCGCTAAGTCGCATTCCCTGTCAAAATTTCAACGGTGCGACCTAGCGACCCAGCGACTAGGTCGCAGGGTCGCAAAACCTGAACAGGTCGCAGGTCGCAACATCTGCCGAGGTCGCAGGTCGCAAATCCAAGGAGGTCGCAAGGTCGCACGACTGCCCAAGGTCGCAGGTCGCAACATCTGCCGAGGTCGCAGGTCGCAAATCCAAGGAGGTCGCATATTTGCCGAGGTCGCAGGTCGCACATTTCCCCGGGTCGCAAGTCGCAGAGGTCGCCAAGTCGTGAAGTTGCACCCCTTGGTAAATGCCCGACGACGCGACCCAGCGACCCAGCGAATAGGTCGCAGGTCGCAACAACGACTCAAGTCGCAGGTCACAAAAATACTGGGTCACAAGGAAGCCCAACCATCGGGAAGCTGAAAAGTCAGGAACCCCAGAGGGCAAGCTTTTCCCTATAAATACTTCCTTCGGGAACCTTTTGAAGGGCTTTTCTTTTTTAGGGGAAAACTCAAGAGCTACATGCATTTGTATTGAAAGATCCTACATTTGAGCATATGAATATAGAGTCTTGTTAAAATACCCTATGGTTATGATGTGTTTTGCTGTATGAACACTTTGCGTATTCCTTGTACAGTTTCAGAATATCCTATGATTAATGAAGCTGCATTATTCATGTCATCGTTTATGCGTCATGGCTATCCGTGTTGTATCAATGATCTTCATTTCATTATCTGTTCTATTAATGAATGTTAATGAACTATTTTGTTAGCATTTCGTTTCATCTTTCAGTAAGTGGTGAGGTATCTTATCATAAAGAACTATTTCTTTTGTGATTAGACTACCGAACAAGCATTACCCCACAAAAGATGTGTTGCTAATGACATCTCTTGAGGTGTGTGTGCTTTATTTATAATCTTGCTACGCATAGTGTTTGATTCGTGCTTAACACATTAATCTTGTATTCTGTATCATGTGAATGAGTGTATGTCCGCAGGTTCGAACAGGTTCTTTTGAGACGAAGGGAAGTCATCTTAAGTGGTAGCCGGACCCACACCCCGGACGGGATCCCTACTCCAAACGGTTTAAGGTCTAATTGGGACTTTCTACCGGGGAGATCCCCTACTGTTGGCCGGACAAATTTTCCCGTCAACAGAATTGGCGCTAGAAGGAGGGCCTGAACCTCCGACCAGATGTTTAACAAAAAGGGGGGGCCAGATGACAAGCTGAGCCCTTAGAGCCTGCAGTTAATCTCATATCTGTAATGGCTCGTTCCCAAATCATTCTCCCGAGATGTTTGTCGGAGTTTTATAAGCCTAGATACTACATCTCCGATGAATTTATTTATCCCTTGTCCCAGTTAAAATTTGATGGTGAAGATGGGGTGTCCATAACCCAACACTGTTCAGATTTTTGTGACTTTGGTGAGTACTATGAAATTGACGATGAGGGTTTGTTTTGTTTGCTTTTCTTCCTCACCCTCGGAGGGCGCGCTGAAAAATGGTGTCGCACATTGCCGAAAGCTTCCATCCGCTCGTTTGAACAACTCGCCCATAAATTACAACAAGCTTTTCACAGGTATAATCCTCATGACATTGTAATAAAGTTACATCTCATCAGAATGGAACCTCAGGAATCTTTAAGTGAGTTCTTTATCAGATTCATTCATTATTGTTTTGATTTCCCTGAAAGGGATGTTGATTGGAGGTATTTAGGTGAACAGTTCAAGTATGTTCTTTTCCTTGAGCAATTTCAGTTAGATCCTAGTGTTCCCTATGATGACCTGCAAGTTACCGACTGTTTGGATTTTTTCACTAAGGCTTCCTTGTCCATCTCCCCGAGTCCAGGCCACATTCAGGCCTCCAAGGAGAGTGTTGCTGATATTCTCGCCCCTCTTCCTGAGTTGCATGGGAGTGGGGTTGTGACCTTGGAAGTCCTGAGTAAGGATAGAGACTGGCAGGAGGATAAAGCTGATTGCACCACCTTTGAGGCTTTAACGTACCATGTCGAATCTAAACACCCCAGTGGATCATTATCTCTTTTGACGCATGAAACCTACCCGGAGCCCACTCGATGTCTCCCTGGACTTAGTCATGAATCTGGTTCACATTCAGATTATGAATCTGGTTCACATTCGGATGATGAATCTTGTTCAGATTCGGGTGACGACTCTGGTTCATATTCGGATTACGAATCCGGTTCAGATTCGGATAGTGAATCAAGTTCACATTCAGACTATGAATCTGGTTTACATACGTATTATGAATCGACTCTTACCCCGCATAAAGTTTATTCCCTTACAAGGCCTGTCAAATCATTGTGTCCTCTGAACGACACTAATGTGCGTGTTGAAAAGCCTCGTGTGGTTAACGCCCCTGCGATTCAATCTTTTCGTTCATTATTTCCTAGTTTGTTTCTCGATCCCGCCACACCAGTAATTTCTTCGAGACATTCAAAATTTCCTTATAATGGTATTAGCGAAAATCATAAGCACGCAGATGGTGTTTCACAATCACAGTCCAAAATCGATGAATCTGTTACATCTGACTTTTCTCACTTGGGATCTTTAGACAGCCATAGGAGCGATTCCCCGTCTGAACAACTCCAAGATGTCCCCGTTATCGATCCATCCCATTTGGTAAACCCCAGGGAGCCCAACTTGCTAGGTACTGAATTCGATCAAACCAATGATTACAGTGATCCTTGCTTATCTGAAAACATGTTCAACCGTACCACAGAGGACTATCACTCGGATCTCTTGGCCGACCCTATGAAGACACCTGAATTCGATGATTCGCTTTCGGAAGATTCAAGTACCCGCCAGAAAATCGAAACGCTTCAGCTTCCGCTGACCGTTTCTGAAATGACCATTCCCCAGTACCCTGCTCCTTCCAGCATTAATGCATCAAATTCACCCCATCCTGGAAAATCTAGAGATTTCGACATTTTGGATTATCAATCTGTCAGTGCGCAGACATTTGACCAAATTGATACAAAGCTTACTGACATCTTTCAAATCACTGCAATTGACAATCATACCCATTCGCCTATCGATCTCGCCAAGCAGTCAAAGTTGGAAAACCCCTTGCCCAAAGGTCCAGAGTTTGTGCAAAGCAGTGAGGAATTTCAGGCTCCTTTAAACGTGGATTCAGATCCCCATACCCTTAACCAAACCCAGGAGCGCCCCCGAACTAGGGTTTTCGAAACTAGAATTTCTACGCTTGGATGTGCATGCAATTATAATTCACCTGGCACTTGCGTATTGTTTCCATTCCATAAAACTGATGGTCCCCAACACCATGATGAGATTGTCAATCAAGTCAACCAACCCCTTTCGGTGAATGTGTTTGCAAATTGGAATTGGCTTACCCATCACCTCTCAAATTCAAGATCATGCATGAATGATTTTATGTCATTTATCAATGATGCTGAGTTTCAAGAACAGATTGAGGTATATCAAGATGAGAGCGGGAATCAGCCTGCACAATCTGTTCTGGCATGTTCTTTGGCAAATATCTATGATCGTCTGGCTGTTGCACCTGCTCCTCAGGTAAATTTTGTTGCTATTGCACTTTTTTGGATACTAGCTCTGATCTTGATCATTTGTGTCGTTGCAGGATGCAAATTAATGCGGTGGCTGCACTGGAAAAATGATTTTACATAACCCGACCTCATCATTGGTTAAACTAGGGTTTAGGTGTAGGCTAGCTAGGACCTGCAATAAATTTTTTTTTTTCAGAGTTAATTAAGTTTACTTGCAAAAATTTTTACTTCATAGTTTAAAAGTGCGTTTGTGTTTTTTTTACGATTAATATTTTAGGCATCATCATGTTAAAAGTATTTTCCTTTCAATTCCTTTTCAGTTGCTTGTTGTTTCATAAATAATCACTGCTTGTAGTTGCATTTACAACTGGTTGATCGTTCGCACACATGGCGTTGCATTGCACCTTGAGTCTCGCTTATTACATTGCGTCGTACTCTCTCTCCCTCACATCATTTTTTTTTTGTCATATCGCCTGTCACCCCATGAGCCCTCATTGCAACCCTATCACCTTGCAGTCTTGTTCTGCCCCGCTTGCTGAAACAGTAACCCCATTGTTTTGTGTGAGGTTGCGGTGGCTATCTCAAGAGGCAGCTTTCTCTTAGGACCAGTCATCGAAGTCGCATTATTAACAAGACGCCTATGAGTCTAAACCTATTATCTGGGGAGATACGAGTCAGTTGTCTGTGGGAGACTTGATGAGTTGAAATGGCCCATACCCGTAAGCCTAAGCCTTGTGCCCAGCATAGTCTTGGACGTCTTAATGTGCTTTTCTGCGCGCTGCGCCTATTGTGGTAAATGGGATGTGAAGGTTTGGCATGAGGGCAAACCCAAATCAGGATATCTTTCAGTTTCTGTAACACAAGAAACAACCTCTCTTGCTCGTAAAATAAGTCGGGATCCCTCATCCGCCCATGAAAAATAAGTGCCATGAGCACATGAAAATAAGTGCCACAAGCACATGGAAATAAGTGCTGTAAGCACATGAAACAAATAAGGGTAAAGGATCGAGAAAGGCTTCCTGCGCAGAGAGGTAATGCGACGACTCCGCCGGGGTACTGACCAGGCTTGCTGGCAGCGGAGCAACGTTTGTGATTTCTTGAAGTGACTCCGCCGGGGTACTGTCCAGGACTGCTGGCAGCGGAGCAACACCAGAAACTTACTTTAAAAATCCTGAAAATAATAAGCCCACTGCCTTGCTCGTCACATCATCAACAAGCTACCGGCGTCTGTGAGCTTTCTCTTTGATGTGTTTCTGATTAGCGGGACTTAGCGAGGCACAAGGATTAGACATACTCGTAAAGGGCCAAAGTAATACAAAGGGTACCCACGGAGCTGGTTCAATATTCCCTTGCATCATTATCCGGACTCAAACTATTGTGGTGATATTGACAGAGATGCTGGATTCTACCAGTGGTTCGCCATTTGTTGTAGCCGCTACAACACCACCCAAAATTTTGGGTATATTTAAAATTTCGGGTTCCCCCTCTGCTCGCCTAGGCGTTAAAGTCTTTCACCTAACCCGCAGCCAGCAACATCCCACCGACCTATCTCTAATCCCTCATGAGTTGTCTCATCACCATGACTTGATGTTGTCGCTGCAATCACGCCATATGTGGGAAGGATCATCCGGCATGCAACCGAACACTCGTATCACAGTCGCATCACGTGTGATGAGATTGCCATACATACTTTTAAATGGGAAACTTTTGTATGTTAACAATTAAAGGCCCTGTCGCCGTAGGTCATTAAGCATGTGGTTTGAATACCTCTGTTACATTTTCTAGTCTCATATGTTTTATCTATGGGCACCATTATCAAAGAATAATTATGATTGTCGTAATGTTCTACACAGGTCGACCCACGGGTAACAGACTCCTCAATCGTGTCGCGACATCGAGGGAAATGAAACTGAGCTCAACGGCGAGGCCAAAGTTGCGGAACAGGGGAGGAGGAGGAGCAAGTGACCAGTACTGTTAAAAGGAGAATAGTGTGATATGTGTTGATCAGAGAAAGAACCTTTTGTGTCACCAACGCAGAAGGTGTTCTTCATTAGCGCACACCAGAATTTTGGAGATCCTGCATAATGCCAACTCCGTGTCGATGTCTGTATACAAAGGAACATTTGTCGCCATTTCGACAAGTCTAGCATTAATTATGGCCCGGTGAACAAAGCAAAATCAAGAGATCTCACTGAGGGGTGACATTCTCGTTCAAGGCTTTATCGTGCCAAGTGGCAGTGCGAAAGCATATGTGTTGGTGTGGCAAGCCAACGACAGAGTTTCAAATATGTGAGCGCATCTCTGGAAGCAGCATTTATGGATCCTTAGCTACATAGTGTGAAATTATTGATGCTGCGAGTACAAAGAGAAACAAGGAAATGGCATTAAAACCCTAGTCGCCTTGCTCTTTCATATCCATAAGGCTTATCTATGCGGAACCATAAGGGATGGGGAACTGCAAATTGAAACTAAGAGGTGATGATTAAACGCATGCACCTTTGGAAGACTGGCACCTTGATACATATGCAAATAGTCTCCATAACTACAAAGCAGAAAGGCTCAATATTAGAAGGACCATTAATGTGGCTTGAGTAGCATTTTTCGATTCACGATATTTCAAAACAAGAAGCCTTCATATTATGAAGTAAAGTGAAGGATCGAATTAAGACCAAGTTCGAAAACATGTGGTTTCAAAACCACCAAAGATCGTGGAACCAAAAAAATATGCAAAACATTCTAGATGGGCGCAACTATGTGGATGAAGGTTATGGTTTTGATCTTATTAAAACAGGGAAAATAAAACCCATATGATGTCGAAGTCATAGGAGACCGTGGAGCAACTGTGTGAAACCATTGCAAGAGGCGCGCATTGGACGGGCCAAGGTTACATTGCAAGTTAAAACCAAGGCGCAAGCCCATGTGTTTTCCAAACCAAACAAAATGGAGAGTTAATACTATATGGAAAACATTAGAAATGAGCTTATTTCTTCTATGGCAAATATAGCGATATAAGCTTATGTTTAAATGGCCATGATGAGTCAAAGTCCAAGGAGAAGCTTATGTTTAAATGGCCATGGTGAGTCAAAGTCAAAGAAGAAACTGACTCAATACCACCACCATGCAATCATTTGTTGGACACGTAGACCGGATCATTAGTGATTGTGTTTAATGGAATGGGTGTGTGCGTTGTCATCTATTATAGATGGGGCAGCATAACGAAAAGAAAACGATCACGTTGCATGGGCGCAAACCTTCGGTGTTTTCGAGCAAATACATGCAGTTGGTCATCCAATTCGTGGTGCAGATTGCAATATTCTTCAAACCATGAGGATCGTGTTATATAGTAAGGCTCAAATGCTTTTATACGTGGCGGTCAAACTTGATAGTCTGGAGCAATATACACATGTAGCATGGGAGGCGTTTTAAAACACGGAGTCCAACACTGCCTGGCGCGGACGTGCATAACGTATAGAGTTCGACGTGCGATGATTGGTTTTGTTCGACAGCAACTTACACATACAACGGTTTATATTTAAAACGAGGAGTAGGCGCAAAGGTTCAGCGTGTTCGGTCGACTATGCGTTGAAACCCGGTGCAGAATGCATGTAATCATACGTTGCATATTTGCGTGGCATGAAACCAAACGTAAATACACAGCGGTCAGCTCTACGACTAAGTCACGGATCGGAACCATTTAAACTTGCATTTCGTGGACAAATATTTCGATGGTCAGTTTTGGACCCATGCTAATAGTCCTGGAGTAGATAGGTATACATATTCAGTGGTCGAAGATCGTGTATACACACGGCGCCATGCCATCAACGTGACCGAACGTTCGACGGTCCAAAGTCTGGTCTACGTGCATGGAGCCGAACGTTAAATGATTACGTGCCGTGGAGCTAAACATGAAGTTTATATAACGGCCGGAGTTAAATTTGGAGCGTATATTGATATAGCGGTCCAAATACATTGTTTTAAACACGGGGCATCAAGAAATATGGTATGATAGCGCCATGAATACAAACAAAGATGTCAAATTCGAATGCCACGTATCGATAAGGTTTGTTTTCATAGACGTGGTCACCATGACAGCTGGATATAACCTATCAAAACACGTCTGCGGAATCTGGAGGATTATAAATCCCCAGCCAGTCCATGTCAGAAGAAGAGGACGATGAATTTGCAATCCAGGCGAGAGTGAGCGTCACATTGTCTCCTGAGCAGTTCAATGTTTTGGAGAGGATTCCAAAGTTGACAACCCATCCGCCGGCCCGATCATCAGATTCACCAACGCTACAGATACAATTATATTTGGTTCGTCGAATTGCCATCTTCTACCCATTTTATTTCGCAACCGAATTCGCAAATGCAACACAAACTACCTGGGTTGCAACAGATTTGTAGAGAATACGCAGGGAGAAGTGAAATCAGAGTTTGAGTTTTAAGAAGGCTGTACTTAGCCATCACCCGGTAGAGAATACAACAGATTTGTAGAGGATACACTCCGAGAAAGCAGGCGATTTTGTCAATATTAAAACTCCAATGGAGGCGTTATGTGCTTTTGACACTGCAGAAGATATTCATTGGGTGCATGCTCGTTGCGCGGTCTGCATGGACGAATAAACCTGCAACACTCGCACGCCTTTGACGATGGGATCCGCAAAACAACCATACCTCTGTGGTGGAGGGTGGTATGTGTATAACAAGGAGTCCACGGTTTATGTCCGTTGTTGTTTTCAAACACACCATTCGCGTAGATTGTTCCAACGAAACCCAACGGAAACCCAACGACATGCCGGATTAAATATTGGATATAACGCATCCAGTTGGTAGACTTTCTCTAAAAATTTCCGCGCGATCAGTATGCATGTGTTGTTTCTAGGTCGATCAAGCATTGCGCCAGAACAAAGAATAGTAAATGAAGCGTGGAGCATGGAAAGATCGATTTGGAATGGGTTATGTGATTCGATGGAGGGAGTAAAAGCGCTTTACATGCACTGATATCGAGCGGCTGCAGAAACGGTCGCTGAGTCGCATGGTGGGTGGAGCAAAACGAAAAATGTGATTTGCGACCTTGAGCAGTCGCGCGACCCATTCAGGTCGCTAAGTCGCAATCCATGCCACTGGACAAGAAGTGCGACTGTGTGACTGTGCGACCTCCCTTGAGGTCGCAGGTCGCAGAATGTCATGCACATGTAAAGCTGCGACCCAAGCGTGAATTCCGACTCCCCTCTTCATGCCGCGTTACACGGACGCAGCCTGCCCAATGCATGCTGCCATGCAAAAGCAAAGGAATGTATTGCAGAGATGAATGCTGGGAAAAGGATAACGAAAATACAGTTCTGGTATTTACAACTAGGATTCTGTTTTGTTTGTAAGCTAGTTTACCATGCTGTTGATCAGCCAGCAATGGCGAGGTTCACCATTGGGGGATCGATAAAGTTTTATCTAATGGGGAGGAGCTTCCACAAGCTGTTGAGGCGAAAGGACAGCGACGCAGAAGAACGAGGGAGGGTGTTGAATGAAGTAAGGGCGTCTTTTTCCAATGATCTTCGCACCTCAGATGGGTTGAAACATCTACAATATCGGTTTTGGGGTTCACGAGGGGCATTGTCTTCCAACTTCCTTGTTTCAGGTGGAATCATCATGATAAACAAATTGTTACTTGGGAAGGTGGGGTTTAACTTTCCCATATTTCTCACACCAGTCCACTATGGACTAAGTTGGATCTTCATGGCATTCCTCAATGCAACATGTCTTCTGCCTACAGTATCTCCGGCCAAATCAACATCGTTTTCCTCTTTAATTACTCTAGGAATGGTTACGAAATTTTCTAATGGTCTTGCTAATATTAGCTTAAAATTCAACAAGATTGCTGTCACTTCAACTACTGTGTTGACTGAATTTCTGTTCTTGGGAAAGAGATTTTTCTTCCAGAAGGCACTTTCAGTGATATCTTTACCACGCAGTCATGAAGCACGTATTCGGCCACTGCTATCTTGACCCCTTGTGATGACAAAGTCTTGACCATACAGGGGTCCAAATTTATTGTGCTTCGCTCTTGAAAATTAATTAAAATGCCTTTAGTGTTATTGTTTCAATCATGGAAATATGTGACCTACGTTATTTTGTTGCAGGAAGAACCTTTCGGTACGCACGAAAAGACGAGTTTTCCTCGGCCAACGAGGGGACCTTCCCAAAACAAGTCGCGAGAGGTGTCGGAGTCGGTAAGTCGCATTCCTTGTCAAAAGTTCAACGGTGCGACCTAGCGACCCGGCCCCGACTAGGTCGCGGGGGTCGCAAAACACGAACGGTCGCCGAGGAGTCGCAACATGCAGGGTCGCGGTCGCAAATCAGGAGGTCGCAAGGTCGCACGACTGCCCAAGGTCGCAGGTCGCAACATCTGCCGAGGTCGCAGGTCGCAAATCCAAGGAGGTCGCATATTTGCCGAGGTCGCAGGTCGCACATTTCCCCGGGTCGCAAGTCGCAGAGGTCGCCAAGTCGCGAAGTTGCACCCCTTGGTAAATGCCCGACGACGCGACCCAGCGACCCAGCGAATAGGTCGCAGGTCGCAACAACGACTCAAGTCGCAGGTCACAAAAATACTGGGTCACAAGGAAGCCCAACCATCGGGAAGCTGAAAAGTCAGGAACCCCAGAGGGCAAGCTTTGCCCTATAAATACTTCCTTCGGGAACCTTTTGAAGGGCTTTTCTTTTTTAGGGGAAAACTCAAGAGCTACAAGCATTTGTATTGAAAGATCCTACATTTGAGCATATGAATATAGAGTCTTGTTAAAATACCCTATGGTTATGATGTGTTTTGCTGTATGAACACTTTGCGTATTCCTTGTACAGTTTCAGAATATCCTATGATTAATGAAGGTTGCATTATTCATGTCATCGTTTATGCGTCATGGCTATCCGTGTTGTATCAATGATCTTCATTTCATTATCTGTTCTATTAATGAATGTTAATGAACTATTTTGTTAGCATTTCGTTTCATCTTTCGATGCGTGGTGAGAGTATCTTATCACAAAGAACTATTTCTTTTGTGATTAGACTACGAACAAACGTTACCCACACAAAAGATGTGTTGCTAATGACATCTCTTGAGGTGTGTGTGCTTTATCTATAATCTTGCTACACATAGTGTTTGATTCATGTTTAACACATTAATCTCGTATTCTATATCAGGTGAATAAGTGTATGTTCGCAGGGTCAAGCAGGTTGTTCTTTTGAGACCGAAGGGAAGTCATCTTAAGTGGTAGCCGGACCCACACCCCGGACGGGATCCCTACTCCAAACGGTTTAAGGTCTAATTGGGACTTTCTACCGGGGAAATCCCCTACTGTTGGCCGGACAAATTTTCCCGTCAACAGGTCATATGACAACATTTTTGTGAGTTGTATGATTACTTATTTATTTTATTTTATGTGAAATTCAGTTCCACAGCCTACTTATATTTATCATTTGTTATTGAATTAGGTATTATAATACTTGTTTGTTATCTAAATAATTCCTTCTAGTTAACCTAATATGTATATGTGCTCTAAATTTTATTGAGTATTATGAATTATTTTTATACGATTGATAATCTATATTTATTTATCTTATATCATAATTTATATGGTATTATGTTCTTGGTTGGGATAATTAACCAGTATAGATGTAAAGATATATTATATAGTAGTAGATAGTTTTGGTTGTAGATTAAACTAATATTTCTTTATTGAAGAAATTTGATTTAAATTTACTTCCTTCTAGTGGCTAAATGAGCTCACATATTGAATGGAAAATACCATACCAAACAAGAACTAGTCTAATTGGGACTTTCCATCGAGTAATTTTTCCCTAGTTAAGTAGGTATTTTCCCTCCTATGAACAATTTGCTGCTAGAAAGAGGGCATATAATAATGAATGGTAGGTAAATATTCATGCAGATATAATCCAAATTGATCATCTGGATCAAAATCACCCCCAAAACTCATAGGAAAAAAATCTAGTGAAGCTTCTTATTCCACTTAAACTATACTAGACACAATTTCTTCATCTCATATTCTTGTTGAAAAATCTCAAGTTTTAGATTCACTTAAGTAACTTTCACGGGAATAAAAGTTTGTTATAATTCACACTTTAAAAAATGAATTACTAGATTTTGGTATATCTAAGGAATTGTTTTAGATACTCCTCCTTAAATACAACATCTTGTCGTTTTAACTAGAACACAAAGTAAAATAATTTGGTCAACCACGAGTAAAATTTACTTTATATTTAAATGCTAAAAGAAGTAAGAAGAAGTACCAACTATTTCTGATTTTTTTGCTAGAAGTAATCCTAAATTCGACTGGAAATAATATTGGAAAGAAATTTATAAAATAGAAATCGAATGTTTTTTGGGTGCTAGTACTCCTCCATCAACTCCATAAAGTCCTCCTTATCATATTTTAGGATCTCATTCAAAGTCATCTTCTTCTCAGGGTAGTCTTAATATTTCCACATCTAGACATATGAATAGAGTTTAGAATCCAAAAATACCATGGTTATCTCTAGGAGAAATTGAAATTTCAGGCACTCATCATGACTTACCTAAACATCCAAAAACATTACTACTTAAATTTGATGTTTGTAATAAGAAATATCCATAGGATCATATTATCCAGTTTATGCTTGCTATAAATTTAATGAATGTTAGACATGAAAAAATTGTTTGTAGACTCTTCCCTTACACATTTAAAGGTAAACCATCAAAATAGTATTTTTCCTTACTCAAATGATCGATTACTAGTTCGAAAAACTTTGAAACTACTTTTTTGAACAAATTTGGTGAAGAAAAATCACTAGTAATGCTAATATTGGAACCATATAGAATCAAAATAAATTGAAATAAAAAATTAAATGTTTTATTCAAAGACTTCTAACAATAATGAATAAAATACTCATTGATTATAAACTAATTGATATTTTAATCATTGAATTATATATTGTTTCTATTCCTTATTCCATTATTACTTTTGTTAAAAGAATTGGAAAAAATACCTTGTGTGAAACCTTTGAAGAAAAATTGAAGGTTTAAAAATAAATGTTGAGAATAGTAGGGAAATCATTAGTTAAAGAAAATGAAACTTCTCTTCCTCCTATGAAACAAGTGATAACCAAAACACTAGAAGAAAAGAAAGAAAAATAAGTGGTTGATTTGGAAAGTCTTCAAAGAATCATTGAAAAAATAAATCAAATGATATCACAGATCTAAAGAATAACTTAGGGGAAGGTACATCATTTAATAGACCTTGGAGATATCCATTTAGAAGAAATCCTCCACCTTCTACGGAAGAATTTCATCTTAAGGATTTTGTTCAGGAAAATATCTGTAGAGTACGCAATGCTAAACATTGTGTGGAAACTTTCCCAACTTTTATTATTAGTTTTAAATTATTTACTACAACTAGAAAAGGAAGAGGAATTATAATTCAATGATAATGAATAATAATATGAGGAAGATATTGAATCATCAATTGATGTGACTTGTAACACTTCATTGGGAATTATTGATGATGATGAAGAGGAAGAATTTGAAGAGATTAAAATCACCCAAACTAGATGTAAATGACTTTCCTCTACTCCTAGATCACCAAATGTTCTTGTATCTGAAACGAAATATTGATCTATATATAAACCATCCTCATGTTCAAATAAGTTTATAGTTAACTATGATATTTTGGATAAAGGTATTGCGAAGTGTATGAAGAAAACACAAGCCAATAGAAGTAACCTCCCAAAAATATCAAACAAATTCTACAATAATTAAAGATAAAGGGAAAAAACATTCAAAATTCTTCTTCCAGGAAGAAAATCAATACGACCACAAATTATTGATGGTGTTGGAAATCCATAAACTAATGTGGTATCCCCAATGTGAAGTCCCATTTAGACCTCACGCCATTTGGAGTAGGAGCCCCATCTAGAGTATCAACCTAACTGCCATGTACCCTTGTAGATTTTCCTTGGATACAGAGTTCAACACAAGAGAGTAATACACAGGTATTTTTGGATTAACAAGTGAGTATGCCTTGTGTAATGTTCAACTATAGAAAGTATCAAGGTCCTTCTACCGAAAGGGAAGAGAAAAGTGGGCCCTTTAAAGACAAGTAATAGTACTAATCTAGAAAAGTCACACGAGCATATACATATGAATGGATCGTTGGTTAACCAACGAAATAGTTAACAAGGATGAAGCAATTGTCAAAGAAAATACAACACACCTTTAACAATATAGGTAACAAAGCCATTGAAATAATTCAATTTCCTTAGTGCAGAGGAAAACAACATACATCACAAACATTCAAAGATATTTTTTACAATATTCATGACATATGCATGAAAGCGTGTTGGCTCAATGATATTTTGAATTAAGTAAAATTTTCAAGATACATCAAGACAATGAACACCACTAGCCCCAATAGTTGAGCATTAGAGACGTTGCTCCTCCAAAACAACTATATTCCTCTCCAATGCCTAGTATGAGGAGACGAAGTGAAAATTCCCTTGCTTGCACAATGGGGTGTATATATAACAAATAGGGTGACCCTTCACCTCCCTTGTGACTCTTGGACTACCTTCGTGAATCTTTGGATTCTCTATGAGTTTTGAAATTACATGGATGACTCTTGGACTTCCACTTTACATTACATTTTCCAATATACAATTTACATAATCCACAAATGATGTGGCACATGATGAATAATGACATGAAATGCCATGAAACTGATGACATGGATTGCATGGTGACATGGAAATGTCAAGTCACTCTTTGTTGTTGCTATCTTTGAGTCTTCTTGAGAGATAGATCGTGTTCTTCTTGTTCCTCCTCCTCATGAATTGAAGATAAGGAGTCCTAAATGTGCTCTTGATAGTCTATTTTCTGTTGCAATTTGTTCCTTCATATTCTCGCCTAATTATCATCTGGTATTGTTAGGTGCCTTATATCATATTCTCCTTCTCCTTTTCCTCCATCATCATCCTGTCATGATAAGATAAAGTACCTGCAACTAAAAGTCATTCATGAAAAGACAACATCATTCTGAAAAACCCATAATATAACATACTCCATGAAATCACTTGTTAGGGTTGGAATTCACAACTAACTCAGGGATGCATAGTTCCAGAGGTTGAGGTTCATGACTGAGGCTTGAGACTATGCAATGCATAGTTTAGGATGGACAGGGTCAAAGGATTGCACAGTTGAGGGGCTCAAGAGCTCAAGGCTGGGGCTTGAGGCTTGATGTTTCCCAATGCATAGTTTTGGAGGAAAAGCTCAAGGAACTGCATAGTTGAGGTACTTAGGAGGTCAATATTGAAGCTTGAGCCTTGAGGTTTCCCAATGTGTAGTTTTGAGAGGCTAGGTTAGCTGAATGCACAGTTGAGGGGCTCAAGAGCCCGAGACTAAGGCTTCAGGCTTGAAGTTTCCAAATGCACAGTTCTGATAGGAGAACAAGATGGGAGATTACATAATTGATGGCTTTTTGGGCTCAAGCTTGAGGCTTTAGGTTTGAAGTTTCCCAATGAAAAATCCTAGAGGGAGAATGGTCTCATAGATTATGTAGTTACACAGTTCAAGGACTTAGGATGGAGGCTTCATGATTAATGCTTGACACTCCACAATGCGTAGTTGAGGTTGACAGGGATGCAATTATTGCGTAGTTATAGAGCTCAAGGTTCAAGGTTGAAAAATTTTAACACACAATACGTAGTTCCAAGAGGTAAGGTTAGGGATTGAGGGTTGAGACTGTGTAATGCGCAGTTCAGGAGGGTTGAGTAAGGTTGAGTTTCCCGGGAGTCGATTTTTCAGATGAGGCTAAGTGTGGAATCAACGATACAAAGTGAACAAGGACAAATATTGAGCATTCCCACACATTTAGAAAAATTTAATATACAAAATTTATCAATTAGAATACATGAACAACATACTTCCCTTAATGCAATGACATTGTGATGAATTTCTCCATGTGCAACACTAAAGGTACTCTTTGCGACGACAATGGATATGCTTGTGTGACAATGCATAAAAATTTGGGAACAAGTGTAAAACATGTATTAATGACTATAAAAACTCATAAACACCAAATTTACCCTTTGAAACAAGCCAAAACTACACTTTACATGTTAAGCGACACTTCCCATGCCAAAAGATGACATTTTCTATATGAAGAGAAACGTACAAATGACACTTACGATATACGAATGTTGATGAAAGAGACACATGCCAAAGTGAGGATAACATGAGAAAAACACTAATTAAAGTTAAATAAATCAAAAGAGAAAATTTAAAACATGAAAACGAAAATCGTGAAAGTGAAGCTGTACAGAAGCGATAGTTTGAAAAACTCACTGAAATAGAAGTACAAAGACAACCAGAAGTGAGAGATATTTGATGACAATGTGCACCGACTGTAAACATGAATTGAACATTGCATAGGCACTATCTTGGCAGACTATGCTAGGTATATTCAAGCTTGCGTGAAGGATTGTGCTCATGAATTCATTACGGTCTGAGTATGTGTGAGCAGGTGACTTCGACACTTACAATCCAAGAAGCGAGCTGAAATAACTAATAGCGTATCAACTGACCAAGAAGTTACTACAAAATGAATGATCGAAAGATCCATAGTAGGCTCCAAAATTCAAGTATAGAAAAAATTTTGGAGGGTGTTTGTCGTAGTGACAACACTTGGTGACACACTGGTATAAATCCAACTTATTTGCCAAAGGATAACCAAGATGGAGAAGAAGGATTGATGTTTAGACAAATGTTGCAGTGTCATTAAGCCCTTTTCTATTTAGCCACATTGTCTTTGAGCCAAAGGGAACATCCTTCATGCAAAGTATTATTAAACAAAACATGAAAGGAGAGACAATACACAAAAAGAGAACCAAAATCAAGAGGACAAACCAAATGGAGGCTAAACTAAAAACAAAATGCAAGAAAAAATATAGGAAATAAACTAAAGACTGCATAATGAGAGTGTAGGATGCATGTGCAAGGGAAACTAATATATCGCTACACGTACTCCTAACCTAACTAGCTAGAAGGTCAGGTTCACGTATAATCAAATTTCCAATGTAGCCACCATATCTACTCCCGACCTGCATTCACAAAGATATGAGAAATTAAAACAAATATAAAACAATCTGCAATGGAAAAGATAAGAGCTTGAATAACTTGCAAAAAAAATTGAAGGTCTTTCATATCGGAAGAAATATATTTCATAGCCACTACCTTTAACCAGCTTGTGTTCTTAACTTTTCAATGTAAACCAAAATTAAACACACCTCAGAAGCTTCTTGCGAAAGTATATTTACCTGTACTACTCATCTTAGCAAGCATGAGAAAATATCGAAACTTTTTATTTGCGATGAGGCTTTCTAGGTAAAATTTATCTAACCATTCAAAGATTGGGTCATAAAATTTGAGACAATCCTCTTGAAAACCATGAAATCCTTGACAAGATGGATTTTAAATTAAAAGCATGGGATCAAGATGAGAATATTGCAAGTGAAAATGAGTCTAATCATATTTGTAAGGCTTGTCAAAATAGTAAGGGCCTGACATAACCATCAAAAAAGGCTGAAGTGCCTTAGCTTCTTGAAAGGCATTAAAATAATGAGATAAACCATACATATTAATTAATGTGATACAACTATCGTCATATATACTGGTGGGAAAATGATAAGAGAATGACAGTTAATATTATGATTATATGGATCATTTGTGGTGTGATATTCTCGGTTAGAAGATAATGAAGATAGGTAAGTTTGAACATACTTTCAAGTTCTTTGAATGATAGAATCATCTTCCTCACATGATGGATGTAACAAAACATTTCTTTGTGACTGGTTTCCCACTACACTAGCATCCTGATCGTCGAAAGAATTGAAAAGTAATGCCCGTATAGAAAAAACATGAAACCAGTCGAGATACAATGAGTGAAGAAGAATTTGATTCACGAAATAAATCATGAATTCATTAGTACTCAATAGGATTTTAGGTGAAATGAAGAAAAATATTAGCAGTATAACATTCACAAGAAAAACCAAGATCCGACAATTCTAAAATGCATCTCACAGATACGATTCCTTTAACCAAATATAGTCTTTTAGATAACCAACTTCGTAGTTCCATTATTCTATGAGAGATACACACTCCTAACCCGAGTTAAGAACAAGCGCTTTGAATGAATCAACTAAAATGCAATCTTGATTCTGATTAGAAATCAAATATTGAAAAATTGAAATTTTATATCTGCAATGCCAAACATATTTCAAGAAGGAATTTACATTGATTGAAACCATGTAGAGAGAAGAATTTTACGAGGAAAAATATATCTGACTTAGTTTGAGGATCTTACAAAAGTTGCGAGATCCTGACATACCCATTAATGGAAGTTGGAGTGCCTCAACTTCCTTACAAATCTCAAAACTTTCAAGTATTGTAAAATCACATTCAGAAGATTGAAACAGATCATGCATGGTAGGAGAATAGATGATTTAATTGATTTCAATGAGACCACTACTAACTGAATATAAACCATCTATATCACTAATTTGATCATATTTTACAACTTCAATAACTACATTACTCAAGTCAAAATATTATTATGATAAAAAATCTAGAGATGTGTGAATCAGAGAAATTTGATGAGAAAGTTGATTTGAATAGTTATCTTTGTGCAAAGGAAGAGATGATATGGGATGGAAAGGATACTCAATGATATGATTATTTTCTATTTCATCATGCACAACCTCACTACCTTGTGTCAATTGAGTAGTCAACTCATCCAATGAAGAACTTGAATAACATGGATTATCTTCATCGCATGTAGATGCATCGCAAACATGAGAGAACATGGGTTAGTGGGATGAAGAGGAAGTTTTGATAATAACATTTTATTTGGATAGATAAGATTCTAGATGTAATTATGTAAAATCAACATCTTTTGGAGGAACTGAAATATAAATTGGTGTACTTGGGAATTGATCATCGCATACATTGACAAAGTCATCATCATTAGAATGATTGTTTCCCAAGACTACAGATATAAACAAATTTATTTCATTTGATTCAATAACGAGATTATAATATTGAAAATCATCCAAGAATGCAAGAGCATCATAATAACATGGGGGATTTTGAAAAAGAGAAGAAATATCAAAAGAATCTTCATCTTCCTGCTCCTCTACCTGTTAAATGCGACTACCTTGCACTTGTTTGCTTCTTGGATTTGGAAGATATTGATTAGGAAGATTGAGGGACAAGGGGTCATGAGAAATAGATGGTAGAGCATGACAGAGATACAAATTAGATTCAAGATTTAAATTATGAGTAATAATATCATCTTGAGGAATGGAGAAATTAGTCTTCACCAAAGGATTCATTGTAATAACCCCGGGTTAATAATACATGTAATAAAGTTAATAAAGGAAAAATATGACCAAGGTCATGGGACATGTATTCCAAGTTGAATTCTGGGACAAACATAGCAATGAGGATCACTGGTGATTAATTAATGGTTATGGAAATTGGAAAAGTGTATGACAAAGGATTTGGAAAGGAATGAGGCATTTATTTGCATTCTATTTACGAAAATAATGGAAAATAGGAGAAAATTAAGGTGAAAGGTCACATGTTGAATTTGAGGAGGAAAATGAAGGGAAAATAATGGAAAATGAATAAAATAGAGGCATCATTGATAGAAAAGTTTATGAGGGTCAATTCATGGCTTTTGTCAGTTCAAATTTTTGTAAGTTTTAGCTTGGAGCTCTCTCTCTCATCTATTCTCTCTCATACTCTTGGACACTTATAGTTTTCTTGGAGCACTCTTGGAGGGGCATTTATTACTTTTGATTTAGAGCAAGAAGGCAAAGGAAAAGTAGGAAAGTGAAAGAGGACAATGAGATCAACAACTACAATGGATTTTCTTTGTAGGTTGGCAAGTTGCATGTATGATTTCCTTGCTAGTTTTGGCATGCATGACATATGAATGTGGTTTTTTGGTTATGATATATCATTGGCATGGAGGATTGAATCGATTGAAAATGGTTTTTACTACCTTTCCATTTCTCGGATAGCCATGGGGTTGTGTGTTTTCTCATTTTTTTATTATTCTTGCTCATGTTCCATATGGTTGTGGGTTGAGTTACTAGTTCCTGGAGCCTTGGTTGGACACACACTCTGGAAGCCTTGTAACAACTTGGGTTGAGTTACTAGTCTTGGAAGACTTGGTGGTACAAATGATATCAATCCCTTGGTGAGTTGAGTTACTAGTCCTGGAAGCCTTGGTTGGAAAAAAACTATGGAGCCTGGCAGAAGCTTTGGGTTGAGTTACTAGTCCTGGAAGTCAAATAAGAACAAATGCTCTAGAGCCCTATAAATTTTGTATGGAAAATGAGTTAGTGATGGTCAGTGATGTCCAACTGTGGGGGGAGATCAATGGTTGAGAGTTGAGGTGGTTTGGCCTCTGGAATCCTTAGTTTGGTTTTCTTGGTTTACTCTACAAGATCCCACATTCATGCTTGAAATATGGCACAAGGATGGTTGGATGAAAGAGAGATTTGGTTCAGCCCAATCAATGGTCAGGTGGTATGTGGAAGCCCCTGACTTGGTTTCATTTTGTATATGTTAATAAGAGATTCTTCCTCTTGTGTTTTATGTTGTTATTATATGGCTTTAATGGTTGTTATATCATTGATATTTCTCTGCTTTTATGCTGGTTATAATTAGCATGTTTTATGACAAACTTGAGTTATGGCTCTCATCATGTTTTGGTTAGTAGATGAAATGTTAATGAATTAATGACGTAATAGATGATAATGCAAATAATGTGAAAGGGCATCATACCTTCTTGACGAATCTTAGATAAGTATGAGGTTCCTATGTTCAGATGTTTTTTTATGACCTGTACATCTCATGTTCATGAAGTGTTTGATGAAATTCCTGTGATGGTTAGGATGAGTCAGGTTAGGTCATTGTTTAAGTTTTGTTATTTTTTATTTATAATTTCTAAGAGTTTCATCAAGTTTTGGGAAGAGACTCAAGTCCTAGCCCTGAAAAAGTGGCTAAAAATTTGGGGTTGCTAGCACATAACTACCTGAAAAAAATCTAGAGTCGCATGTATTCTCTTGTTATGGGAGTGATTGGAGGGTTAAAATCACATGGAAGGATTTTCATGGGAGCGACTGGGGGTATATCTTAGTTAAAAAGCATGTTAAATCAATGGTTGGGCACATGTAGTGGTTGGTTAGCCCTTGGGGGTCCTGTAGCTCCTAAATAGGGTCAGTTTGGTTTTGGTTTATCGATTATACTTTCTTAATTGTACTTGGGGAGTTGAATAATATCATAGTAACTCTTCGTCACATGTTTAACCCAATGGACTAGTTAGCTTGGGTAAATGTGGGAGGAGGGCGTTACAGAGTTGTATTAGAGCATAGTTCAACCCTTGGACTAGATGGGCAGAATTTGTCTATTGGGCATACATTTTGGCTACATATGTTTTCATTATGCTTGTGGTCTATGTGTTTTTAATGTATGCATGGTGGTAGTCATGGTTACAATTATGTTTTCATGTAGAAGTTGATGATGTTGTTGTTGGGATGTGTTTGTCGTAAATGTATGTCGGTTGTATATGCATTGGTTATGCATGTCAGTGTCTATATGTTTTTGTGCATGCATCAAGTCTAGTTGGTGTTATAGTTGTGACAAGATGCATGGTAATTGGGATGATGATTCAGATGATGTATATACAAATCTATGATTATGTTTATACATGTATTTGGCTAATATGGTTGATCTTGCAGATGCAATATCCTCCTCTAAACTATACTGAGGTATGTTGGTTATGTTTATGTTTTAGTTTAGCTGACCTGATATACTTATAGGAAGAAGAATATTAAATATGAATATCAAAATGGTGGATTATAGTTCACGATATTCTCCCTATATATTATATGAGAAACATGGTGATGGGTACTCTCCTCACATAAAAGACACTTGGAGAATTTTGAAGGCAAAAATAAAGAGTTGCAAAGAATATAATGACAAAATCATTGAGTCAAAAGCAATACTTGCTTGGGAACAAGAGAAAAAAGTAGAGGTTAATGCAGTCATCCTTCACAGCTTGTCAGACTTGCAGAGAAAAGGACCACTTAGGATCAATCATGGACATGAGGATGGGACTAATGGAGCCTATGGTAGTAGGTCCCATGGTGGGCACATGTCATACACAGATGAAACAATCATATATGGAAGATTCTTGGATAGACCTGATAGATGAGACAATGGATGTGGGCTTTACTCTAGTTTTGGTTGAGATAGGTATCATGGTCATCATCACTATCATCATTACAAGAGGAGTGACAAGGAATATTTACCATATGAGTTCAAGAAAAGAAAACCACCTACATTTGATGGAGAAATGAAGAAATCACTACATGCAGAATCATGGTTACTTGGTATGAATAAGTTCTTTCGATTAAACATGAAGGCAAAAATAACTATGTTTAGTCTTAAAGGTAAAACAAAAATTTGGTGGGAATATGTAAATAATGTCATAGGTATTCATGAAGAGGAGTTGACCTGGAGTGAGTTTGAGAGATTTTTTAGGAAGAAGTATCTATTTGAGAGATACTACGATGACAGGGAAAAGTAATTCTATGAGTTGAAGATGGGATTTATGACCAATGAGGAGTACACTAGAATATTCTTGGAGTTATTGAGATATTATCCTTATCTAAAAGAGGAGAAAGAGAAGATTCAAAGATTCATCAGTGGGTTGTCAGTAGCATTCAAAGACATACTTGAGTTTGATGAGCCTATATTATTGGAGGAAGCAATTAGAAAGTTGAAACACTATTATGAGAAATCGAAGCATAGGTATGAGACTAAGTAGGATTGGAAAGGTAATGAAAAAAATAAAGGAAAATATGATAAGAAGAAAATAAGAGCTCATGACACAGGTAACAAAGAGAATGTAGCACCGCTTAAGAAGTTCAATGCATATGATAGAGGACATGGATTTCAGTTTGAGGAGAAAAACAAGGGTGATGGAAGGAAGTGTTCATAATGTTGGACTTATGGAAACAATCATCACAAGAGAGATTGTCCACAACATAAGGGTGAATGAAAAAATATTTATATTTCTCACGAAGCACAAACAATGGGGATGTTGGACATAGTATTCCTCAAATTTATGTAACATTGGATGATAGGCAGGCGGATCACCAAACATTTCCTATCGAGATGGAAGGTAAGCTTTGTGATCAAGTTGTTTCTATTTTGATTGAACTTGGATCTAATTATACTTATGTTAACCATGACCTGGTGGATAAGTGTGGTTTGAATAAAGAGGTACATGTAGAATCTTGGTTAGTGAAATTGGCTACGGGTACAAAGAAAAGAGTTCATCATTGGGTAAGAGCTTGTGCATTTGAGCTGAATGGTATGCCTACATAAACGCATATGAATGTACTTTTGTCGGGATCATTCAATATATTATTGGGTATGGACTGGTTGTATATTAATAGGACCAAGATAGAATTTTATGACAAGGATATTGAGTGCTTGGATGACAATGGGCAATATATAATATTGTAGGGTAAGAAGAAGGCAACATCACTTAGAATGGTGAAAGATATGAATGAAAAGCACAGTTGTAGGAACGGGTGTATGTTATTTCGAGTACATACTTCCAGTGATAAATGTAAGGATGTTGAGGATGCAAATTTTTTGAAGAGGTACCCAGTTCTACAATAGTTTCAAGATGTATTTCCCACAGAGATTCCAGAGTCACCGCCTAATAGGGAAGTGGAGTTTTCTATTGAGTGGGTACCAGGGGCAACACCAACATCAAAGGAACCTTACAGGATTAACACACCATAGTTAGTGGAATTGAAGTTTCAGTTTAAAGAAATGATTTAAAAGCGATACATCAGGCTAAGTGTGTCACTTTGGGGTGCAATGGTATTGTTTGTAAAGAAGAAGGATGGTACTCTCAGTTTGTGCATTGATTACATGTAGTTCAACAAGGTAACCATTAATAACATGTATCCATTATCGATGATCGATGAATTTTTTGACCAGTTGAAGGGAGCAACAATGTTTTGAAGATTGATTTCAGATTAGGATACCATCATGTACACATCAAAGAAGAGGATATCTACAAGACTGCTTTCTAGACCAGGCGTGGTCATTATGAGGTTGTTGTAGTTCCATTTGGTTTGACAATTGCTCCAACTAATTTTATGTTTTTTACGAATAGTGTATTATGTCCTTATCTAGACAAATGTTTTATTGTATTCATTGATGACATATTGATATATTCTAAGAATTAGGAAGAGCATGCCAAAAATTTAGCATCAATATTGAGATCGCTAAGAGAGAATCAGTTGTATGCTAAGCCTAGTAAATGTAGTTTCTTTAAGATAGAGGTACATTACTTGGGGAATGTTGTCTCCAAGGAAGGGATAGCAATGGACCCAAAATTTTTTAGATTTATCATGGAATGGGAGGCTCCTAGGAATGTGGATAAGGTTAGAAGATTCTTGGGGTTAACAAGTTATTATAGGAGGTTGTTGGCTTGAGGGGTTCTAGACCTGGGTTCAGAGTAGCTGCGTAAACAACAAAACCCTCTATTACCGGCCCTTTCGATAATGATCTGTTGCACAGATCATAGTATAACCCGAGGCATTATTAGGGGATGCTAGAATTAGGTTTTTGCATCTAGAGGGACCATGGAGTGTGGATTTAGGGCTTATCTATATTTATGGCTCAATCTGAGCTTCACTAAATCAATAACTTGCTTATGACAAACGTTGTTCAATTACTCAATAAATCAACTTGCACACTGCATATTTCTACTATAACATGATGTATTCAGTATATCAATCAATATCTAAGCCTTCACGATGAATTCACAGAGTAAGTTTATAGAAAACCCTAATCCAACGTAGATAGTTCATATAAATAAATAACTTAAAATACACAATAAATACAAAAATCTGTCTTCAAATCCTTCTTCTATTAAGAAAAATCCTTCATTTATAACCTTTCTCACCCTGTGTATGCAACTGCAGGGGTATACGCACACAACTGAAAATTTCCTAAGGCCTCTACACATATAGCTGCAGAGCCTTCCTTTAGACCCAAAACACAAAAATATAGAAAGAATTACAGACTCAGTTCATGCTCATTTCATTCCACAATTATGCTTACTTTTCTTACTAATATATCTCCTTATATAACTTTCTTTCTTACAATACCATGGTCCAAAATCCATGGGCGGAGCTCAAAATATCCAAAAAAACCCAATCCATTTATAAAAATAGGATCTTTGACCCGCCCCAAAGCCTCTAAGATTCCTAAAACTCCACATGAAGCTCTTAAAATCTGTTCGATTGTCTTCAATTTGCTGGATCACACACTCCATTTCCTTGAAATATGGAGTCTTTTACTCAAAACTGAACCAAGGTGGGCCCTGCCCAACATGCCCCCGACACTCACACGTGACTTGTCCTTAGTCACTCAGCTGGTGTGCCCTACGTCTTTTATTTTATGTTGGTGTAATAATCCTTCAATGGTTAAATCATTTCGGCGCACTAATTTTTGGCCTGGCGTACTTCATCCAACAACTTATCCGTGGTTGACCCAACTCTTTTTTGAAGATTATCTTTCTGTGTATGCCGTAAAATTTTTAGTTGGCTATCCATTGTTTGCAATAGATGAATAGCCTCATCTTCCCATAGTTGCGTTCTTGCTGAGGTGATCTGTTACTTTCTCCACAACTCGTCGACTTGAATTTGCAAAAACTTTCCTTATTGAAGATAGGGGAATTGTTGCATATGTTCTAGGGTCCACGTCGTCACCTTATTCTCATCAAATTTTTTCTGTTTGTCCCAAATATTTTCTTCAATTTTCTGCACATGTGGATCCTCCTACAATGAGGTCCATATTTCCATGGTATCTTTAAATAACTTGCCAGAGTCCTTGACTGTGGTTGAGATACCCTCCAAGGCAACCTTCATATATGCTTCTCACTACTCGTGTACTTCTGGTGACCTAGCTGGTTGCAACTTGAACTATAACTCATGAATTTGCATCTAAATATCAGACTTAATCCTATCCATCTCAGTCTTAGAATATTTGACTTCAGTGGTGATCTTCTCGATCTTTTCCTTTGGTTCCGTCTCATCTTGGATTTGGAGGTCGAAAAACTCACTGCAAGTTTTAGTAATAATCTCCTCTGGTTGCTATCTATGTGCCATTGCCTCATCACGGTCTTGTATTTCTTTTTGCATGCCATGAACATGTGCTTGTTGTCCTGCTTTACTTCCTTGATGAGAATCATGGAATGCTACTCACACACCTGAAATTCCTCCATAACTACTTGATGGAAATCATGCAACACTTGGATGGGAAGTGAAACATGACTTAAAATAAAGTTTCACCAGTGCTTCATGTTCTCATGAAATTCTATGGTCTCAAAATGAAATTCCCCTCTGGGTACCTATAAAGCATGAAGCTCAGTCGTTAGCGCCATATGCTACAGTGGTTGCACTCTCTTCTTATATATGGCTGCACTCGCTTGAGCCATGCTCATTTTTGCCACACTTGCCTGGATTGTGCTCGCTTGCACCTTTCATTCATTGTGGTCCTATTGGACCTCCGTCAATATGGCCTTTTACTAATCTTCTATGTTACCCCAAATTCCCTCTATGAAATGCCGTGATTTTTCACCAATCTCGTCGAGGTCCCTCTCAGTGAGGACCATCGACTTTGCCTCAGTCGATCTATCATACTTCTACTTCTTGCATGGATATACTGCAATAGGTATATTTCTCTTCTTTACAATAAACTAGGGGTATATTGTCCCTGTATCATCTAAGGAATCCTCGTTGCCCAAATTGCTTCCCGCAGTTTCTTCTCTGTCCCTCTCAGTATTTGATTCTACTTCCTAATTATTTTCTTTCCTTGGGTTCTTCTTCGTAACTTTCTTTCTAGTGGTAGCTTTCCCACTGGTTACTACCCGTTCTGTTTCTAGGGGACTTAACCAATAAATTTGCCATCAAAATAAAATCTATGCAATATCATCTTATGTGACCAAATATGGAAGTGGGTTCCATTCCTCTTTAGAATTAGTGAGTGAACAGATGTAAACACGATGAAAATATTCTTTAAACTTTGAATTGCGTGATATTATTCATACAAAACTGGTGATAGCCTCAGCTTTTGGTTCTCCACCGTGCGAAAATCCATCTCCAATAAGACCCATAATAACTTGTTCTTTGTCACCTGGGTCTTCTCCTTATAAAACCATAGTGAGGTGTACCTCGACACTTCGCAGATATCAGGTTCCATAGTGGGGAACTAGGATTTTTTGGGTTCTCTCCATGCCATCAGTGCTATTAAGAGAAATAACCATGCGTAGTGGAATTTATTTCCATCCTCCTGGGCATCTCGGAAATCATACTGAAAATCGTTACACAAATATCCATCCGAGTTATATTGGATTCCTTTGCTGCACTATGCAGTCAAAGACATGACTGGTGTCAGCACCTCGTCATCTCGACACTTTTGCATAATATTTCCAGCCAAAATATGTGCGAAGAAGCACACATATTGATTAATTATCAAGCTGATAGCGTATCCCCAGGATTTATTTATTAGGCCGTATTTCTCCTTCCTCTTATTTGCAACCTCCTTATCCTAATTTTCCCTAAAAAAAATCATCTGCGGGGTTCAATCCTTGGCATGGAAGTGCACTTATCCGTCGAATAAGCATATCGTCAATGGGGATTTTCTCACCCAATCAAAAACCTTTTTCATGCACTAAGGCCAAAAATTGGCACACATAGATGGTGTTGATGTTGCTTCACCCGAAATGCGGAACATAAAGCATATTAAAAAACCCTACTTGCTGAATTCCGGCTGCCCACCTTAGTGGCTCTAACCTTGTCACTTCGATTTCTTCATAATAGAGTGCATGCAAGTATTTTCTAGGCTTGAACAGGGGATACTTACTTCGGTCAGTAAAATCCAAGTACTCCATGGGAAATTGTGGCACCTTCGCCAACAAATTTCTCTCAATGGGCACGTCCTCTAGTAGCAACTGTGCAAATATTTGGAACTTGGCAGTGTCTGGGTCATTTTTTGCTTTTGTAGTCAACTTACTTGGTGGAATATACAGTGGAAACCTGGAAATAGGTTCCACATATTCTGCGTCAATATCCTCTAGCATACCGGCCATAAATTCTTCTTCGGAGTCTTGACCCTACATTGGATGCTTCTGCTTACCCAACCTCTCCTTAGTCCATTGTTCCTTACTGATTTTCTTCCTTGGTGACTGTATGACAATGAGCTTCTTTGGTTTCTTTTTCTACACTTCTCCTGCAGTAGGCTGCTTCTTGGGTGACCTCAGCTCTATAACAAGTGACAAATGTGTGGAAGTCATGATGTAACCTATCCCTCTTCTGATAAATTATGCTTCAAGCTCTTAGAAACTCCTTCCACACATGCAACAGAATGCTCGACTCACACTTAGGCTAATTATCAGTGAGAAAAATCTCCAAATGTGGAGCAGGATGCAATATTTATAACCAATTTGAATTTATAAATCCATGATCCTTTTCATATTCATTTCATTAATGCATATCTGGTAGTAGATTTTCCCAGCTATGTTGATTAAGTGTATTTTCCCCGCTCCTTTTAATGAAAAAATTCCTGTCAAATTAGTTTTTTGACTTCCAACGGTCATGTTTTTGGTGGATTTAGATGATCATGTCTTGATGTCTTAGTCATTACTCCCTCATCGCAGCCTCTTCGAACTCTGTCATCTTCTTGAATACTGCGTAGTACTTCCACTTCGGTGAGGCCCTTCTATCGCATATTAATTTATATTCCGATGCTCTCTAATAATTGTGTGTAGCACTAAGACTATTTCCCATTCATATACTCAGCACGAAGGTCCAAGGATGGATTCATCCCTGTACAAATTCAATCTACTTCCATTCACTCGTCTTGGCATCATTTGACCATCCAAATTCGTAAGCTGAAATACGCCACCTTATGATATAGCCCTGACAATATATGGTCCCAACCAATATGTCTTGAACTTTCCTTAGAACTTCGTGAACTTAATATCATACGAAATACAAGGTATCCTTCCTTGAATATTTACTACTTGATATTCCTATCATGCCAGGATTTTTCCCTTGATTTTTTTATTTTACGATGATAGACTACAATGAATCTGTATTCCTCAAAGGAAAAAAAATATTCCAACATTTCTTCCATGATATCACTGTCTGCCATGTCTATTACTGCTGCAATTCTTAGACTAGGCATAAAAACTTTCTAATCGTAAACCAACCTAAAAGGTGTTTGTCCTATCAAATTCTTACAGGTTGTTCTATATTCCCATAAGACTTTTGGAATTCTCAGGTCCTAATAATTCCTATTGACATTGCATACTTTTTTCAGAGTGTTCTCCAAAATTTTGTGAAAATATCCAACAATTCCATTTTCCTGAGGGTGATAAGGTGTGTTTTTGTGATGATGCACTTGAAATTACGTAGTTAATGCTTCAATGGTCTGATGCAAGAAATGTGATCCTATGTCACTCATCAAAATCTTTGGGCACCCGAATCTAGAAATAATGTACTCAAAGATGAACTATGCAGTAGTATCTACATTGCAATCCTTTACTGGCTTTACAACGACCCATATGTTTAGGTAATCTGTGGTGGTGATGATATAAATTGAGTTGGTCTTCTTCCCTGGTGGATTAATTGGTCGAAAAAAGTCTATTTCCCACTTATCAAATGCTTGCAATGTCACTTGTGGGTTCAAGGGAATCTCATCTCTCCTAGATGGTATTCCTGTTCTTTAACAAGCATCACAGGATCTATAGTACTATTTGGCATCCTTATGCAATGTAGGCCACCATAAAACAGATCTCAAAATATTCTGCGAAGGTGATTTTCCTACATAATGTACTCCAACAAATCTGCCATGAGATTCTTCTAAAATTCTCTGTCTTTCATGCTCAGAGACATATCTGCACAATATTTCCTTAGGCTCCATTTTGTACAAATGTCTTGCAATCAAAGAAAAATCAGCTTCCTTGACTACCAAATCCTTTTTCTGCTATGTAGTATACTCTGCAGGTGCCATCCATGTAGTCAAACACTATATAATATCTGCGAAGTGATCGTCTGCAACCCTTATTGCAAATAACTTCACATCAGGCAAGTTCTCATAAATGCTTGTGGGTTCTTCTCATGTCTCTATCCTCAACAGTTGATCAGGTAGAACGTTCAACCTTCCTGGCTTAACTACAACTTCAAAATCATACTCCTGAAACCATAACAAACATATACAAATCTTCCCTCCTAGAACAAGATTTTTCACCAAATACTGCAATGCAAAGTGAGCTGTGAACAGCTTGAAGTGTGCTCTTAATAATTAATGCATGAATTTATGCAGTGCATATACCATTGAAAATCATTCATGTTCTGTTATAGAATAATTCTTTTCTTCCTTGGACAATTTTATGCTTTCAAAAGCTATGGGGTGATCAATCTCTCCATCACCTGGTTGTGCTAGTACTGATCCCAATTCTATGCAAGATGCATCACCATGAACATGAAACTCCTTTTTCTAGTTTGGGAAAACTAGAATTGGCATGGTTACCATCTTCTCCTTCACTATGTCAAGGCTCTTTTGGCATTCGGTATCGCAAAAATAAGTTACATCCTTCTTCACCAATTTCTCCATCGATGCAATTATCTGCGCATAAGCCTTTATAGACTTCCTATAGTAGCTAGTATGTCCCAATGTTGTGTGTAGTTTCTTCACTGGCTTAGATGCCTCCAGGTTCATAATGTTAGGTCCCTATATTACTAGTGTAGTCCCTTATTGTTGTTAGTGCAGCCCCCTTATTGTTATTGTTGTACCTCTGTAACCCCCATATTGTTATTATTGTTCCCTTTCATTATTATTGTTAGGTCGGCTAGGATTATATCGTGACCCCATGGATTCCTATATATAGAAAGGAGGTTTTTTCATTTGTATCATCCAAGAATTATTCATTTATGTAATGTAAAGAAGGTTTTCCTCTCGAAGTGGCTTATTTATAAGGCGTTGATCTCTCTTTTCTTCTATTTTTGGAGCTGGTTTCATAACATTTGGTATCAAAGATTTAGATTCTAGGGTTTCACTGCTCCAAAAATGTCATCGTGGAATTTTCACTATATTTTTTTTCCACGAAGCTTCAAAAACTGAAATTTTTATTAGGGAAAGCTGAAATCTTAAGGAAATTCGTGTAAAAATTTGAGATCTTGGTTCGCAATATTTTCAAAGATATGATCTGTGGATGTTATGGTTTTTGCAGGATCCCAAATTTCATCTAAAATAGGTGACCTTGGGAAAATCATCATAAATCTCTCTCTGAGCATTGAATTTCAATTCTGTAAAAAGTGGAAAAAATTGCATGGAATATAGTTTCTTATGTATCAATTTAAGAGCAGAAGGAGGAAACTGGGACATGTGACACACCGTACATGTTCGCTCTATTGTGACTAGTCCAAAAGTAGGTTATTGTGGGAGTTTGGTCATAACTTTGTCTTGAAGCATCCAAATCAGGTCAGAACTATGGCATTCAAAAATAGATTCATAGTGCTACTAAAATACCTGAATTCATATATTGAAGATCCGAAATAAAGATAATGCAGTTTCAATATTGAGCTCCTCAAAAGCAAGAAAAAGGTGTGTATTTTTTTTTTTCAAATTGCATGTCATTTTGAAAAATCAGTTTGAAGTGATTCCAAAGGCATATTGAAGCATAGATATCAGTATTGGGTTCTAAAATTCCCCCTAAAAAGAATTAAAAAAAAATTAAGCCCTTAGAATACTCTACTATGACTCATTAAGATGAATAAATGAACCACAATATATCAAAATTACAAGAACAAGTGCACCAAATTTTACTCTTGCAAAGAGCAACAAAAAAAGAAATGGAAGTTTTGAAGAAAAGTGGCATGGAAGCTAAGATGGATGGTTTGAAGAAGGGCATGGAAGCTAATATGGATGGTTTGAAGAAAGGTGTGGAAGCTAATATAGATGGTTTGAAGAATGGCATGGAAGACATAGAAGCTAAGATTGATGGCATAGAAGAAAAAATGAAAGACATGAAGAATGATCTAAAAGAAGACATGGAAAGTTTGAAAATGTTGATACAATAAATGATTCCTAATGGTGAAAAGATAGTAGAGGAAACTCATTATGAGAACAAAATAAATTTTAATCATGATTTCATAAACTCTAATGTTGGATTGAAGACCCACCATATTCGAAAGATCGATATGAGAAAGTTTGATGGCAAGAATCCCGTAACATGGATACTACAGATGGAGTAATAATTTGATCTTGATAATGTGAAAAACACACAAAAGGTACATATTGGAAATTTATATTTATAAAAAATACATTTATATGGTATCGATGACTTTTATCCCATAAAAAATTTCTCACTTCGTCAATTTTTACGAAGGAAATGATAGCACATTATGAGGATACAAAGAGAAACACCTTCTTTAGCCAATTGATAAATCTCAAACAAAAGGGTTTAGTGGTGGAGCACATTGAGGACTTCCAAAAATTGAATATAAGGGTAACTGATATTCCAGAGGAACACAAGATTGATGTTTTCATAGGGACTTTAAAGGATAACATCAAACACGAGGTTATCCTTTGGGAACTTGATTCATTAGAGATGGCATCCAGTCTAGAAAGAAAAATTGAATGTAACATTATGGCGACAAGGAAGCCTACCACTGACATTTATAAATATGGAAGTGTTCCTACTCCTAGACTTCCACAACCTTCAAGGTTTACACCAAAACAATTGGAAGAAAAAAGAGCAAAATGGATTTGCTACATTTGTGATAGTAAATACACTAAAGGTCATAAGTGCACTGAGAAGAAATTATTTTACATAGATTGTGAAGAGGAGGAAGAAAATGAACAAGGAACTTCAAAAGAAGAGGATATACACTAGGGACCAACTCTATAAAAAGAAGAAATGAATATGACCATATCGTGTAATGCATTGTCAGGAATTACCACTCCTAAAACTCCCAAGATAGAAGGACATATCAAGAAGAAAAAGGTAATAGTGTTGATTCATTTGGGTAGTACCCATACTTTTATTCATTGTGAGGTAGCCAAGGAATTGAACTGCTTCCTATACCCAACACCAGAATATCAAGTGATGGTTGCAAATGGAGGAACTATAAATTTCTCTAGAGAATTCCATAATATAAAGCTAACGATGGGGGAATATGTAATGAATAGTCCATTGCTTTCCATTCCAATGGGAGGTGCAGATGTTGTAGTAGGAGTACAATGGTTACAATCTTTGGGGATGGTAGCTTTTAATTTTCAAGAAAATTTTTTGAAATTTTTTTCGGAAGGAAAGGAAGTTGAATTACGGGGTACCACAGGGAAGTTGGGAAAGATAATAAGCTATAATGTCATGAAAAATCTTCTGAAGAAGGAAAAACTAGGTATAATTACACAATTATGCTCACTAGAAGTTCCAACATCAAAAACATCTATTTATAGAGATATCCAAAAAGTATTGGATAATCATTCCAACGTTTTTGAAACTCCCAAAGGGCTCCCACCTATTCATGATCATGAGCATGATATTCGTTTTATTCTAGGAAGTGTTCTTCCAAACATCAAGCCTTACAGATATCCTTATGTCCAAAAGGGAAAAATTGGACGTATGATTGCAAAAATGTTAGAGGTTGGTATAATTCAACCTTGTCAAAGTTCTTTCTTTGCTCTAGTAGTATTGGTGCAAAAGAAGAATGGCTCATGGCACATGTGTCCGGATTATAGGGAGCTCAATAAGCTCATTATTAAATATAAATTTCCCATTCCAGTGATTGATGAATTATTGGATGAATTATATGGAGAAATTTATTTTACCAAGTTGGATCTTCATTCAGGATATCATCAAATTAGAATGAAGACTAAAGATATTCCAAAAACAACATTTCGAACTCATGAAGGTCATTATGAGTTTTTGGTCATGCCTTTTGGCCTTACCAATGCACCTTATACATTTCAAGGGTTGATGAATTCCATTTTCAAACCCTTCCTTAGAAAATTTGTGTTAGTATTTTTTGATGATACACTAATCTACAACAGGTCTTGAAAGGATCATGTTCAACATGTTTACAGGGTGCTCAAACTATTGGAAGAGAAACAATTATATGCAAAAACCTCCAAATGTTTCTTTGGAGTACAAGAGGTGGAATATCTGGGTCATATTATTTCTCACGAGGGTGTTAAGGTAGAACCTAACAAAATTAAAGCCATTAAGGAATGCAATGTCCCCACAACCATAAAGCAGTTGTGAGGATTTCTCGAGTTAACAGGGTATTATCGCAAGTTTGTTAAGAATTATGGGAGAATGGAAGCACCTCTAAAACAATTATTGAAGAAATATGCATTTTCATGGACTCCTGAAGCAATTAAGGCCTTTTAGAATCTTAAATAGTTAATGTGCCTAGCACCAGTCTTAGCTAAACCAGACTTCACAAAAACCTTTATTGTGGAATGTGATGCCTCAGGAAATGGAATCGGTGTGGTTTTAATGAAAGAAGGAAGACTCATTTCTTTTGAAAGTCATCCAATCAAAGGAAAGTATTTACAAAAAGCTATTTATGAGAAGGAAATGTTGGAAATACTACATGCACTAAAGAAATGGTGACCTTACCTAATGGGAAGACATTTCAAGGTAAAAACGGATCATGATAGTCTTAAACACTTTTTGGAATGAAGACTATCTTCAGAAGAGCAGCAAAAATGGGTCACAAAGATGTTGGGTTTTGAATTTGAAATCATATACCAAAAAGGGAAGCTAAATGTTGTTGCAGATTCACTCTCAAGAAAGGATGAAGAGGTGGAAGAATTTCTTTGTGCCATTTCTATTATCCAACCAGATTGGATAACCTAAGCAAGGGATGAATGGAAGAAGGATGAAGAAGTGTGGACACTCATTGAAAAATTGCAGCAAGATCCTAGTACATCTCATACATTTGGTTTGAAAAATGATTCCTTATGGTACAAAGGTCGCTTATATATTTTTAAGAATTCTCAACTAAAACAAAATATTCTTTTGGAATTGCACACATCTCCCCTAGGAGGACACTCAGGATTTTTAAAAACTTACCACATGGTGAAGAAAGATTTTTTGGGATGGCCTTAAATATGATATTAAAAATTTTGTGGTGGAATTTTTGGGTTGCCAACAAAATAAAGTTGAGACAATTAAGACTCTGAGTCTTCTACAACCTTTATCCATTCCAAGTCAACGTTGGGAGGATATTTCAATGGATTTTATTAGAGGTTTACCTAGGTACGAAAGAAAGAGTGTCATCATGGTGGTAGTTGATAGAATTACCAAGTATGAACTCTTTTGTGCATTATCTCATTCATTTAAATCAAGTATAGTTGCTATTGCATTTATGGGAAAAATCCAAAAGCTACATGGAAACCCAAAGATTATTGTAAGCGACATAGTTCCCATTTTTACTGGAAATTTCTAGACGAAATTATTTTCTTGTTTGGGTACTCAACTAGCTCATATATCATCTTATCATCCTCAATCTGATGGAAAAACTGAGATAGTGAACAAATTTTTGGAAGGATATCTTTGTTGTTTTGTATATGATAAAAAACAACAATGGGTCAAGTGGTTACCTCTGCCTGAATGGTGGTATAACACTTCCTTCCATACTGCAGCAAAAATTACCCCATTTATGGTACTTTATGGATATCATCCGTCGTCCATCACATAATATTTAAGATAAAATTATAAGTTTCAAGAAGTGGAAGATCACAATGAGAATCAACAACAAGTTCTCCAACTCTTAAAGGATAACCTAAATTTGGCACAAAATCGAATGAAATAACAGGCAGATCAACATCGCAGTAAGATAATTTTTGATGTAGGAGGCTGGGTATTTTTATAGCTACAACCATACAAAGAAATGTCCCTCAAGCAAGCTAAAAAGGATAATAAATTATTGCCAAAGTACTAAGGTCCTTAAAAGGTGTTGCAAAATATTGGTAATATGGCATACAAATTGGAGCTTCCCGCTTCTTCTCGAGTGCATCCAATTTTCCATGTTTCATGCTTAAAGAAGGTTATAGGTGGAAAACTTCCAGTTCAAACAATATTGACCAAAATTGACGAGGAAGGAAAAATCATATTTGAACCTGAAGCAGTCATGGAAACAAGAACTCAACAACTACGAAATCGATCAATTTCATAGTATCTTATCAAGTGGAAGAACTTACCCACTGAAGATTCAACATGGGAGGATGAGAATTTTTTATAGAAGCATCCACAACCATTCAAGCATTGAGGACAACAAATTTTTGAAGGGGAGGGGCATGTTAGGTCCCAATATTACTAGTGTAGTCCCTTATTGTTGGTAGTGTAGCCCCCTTATTGTTATTATTGTATCCCTGTAACCCCCATATTGTTATTATTGTGCCCTTACATTATTATTGTTAGGTCAGCTAGGATTATATTGTGACCCCATGGAATCCTATCAATAGAAAGGAGGTTTTGTCATTTGTATCATCCAAGAATTATTCATTTATGTTATGTAAAGGAGGTTGCCCCCTCGAAGTGGCTTATTTCTAAGGCATTGATCTCTCTTTTATTCTATTTTTGGAGTCGGTTTCATAACACACAATAACAAAAATATTTGCGGGGTCTACCATCAATCCCTGTCAACAAACCACATTCCCTAATAGGATACCAAAAGGTACAAAAAAAATGCATTTCTTTAAGTTCAAATATATTTGATACTGCCTGCATGTATCCAACATTAGTCTTAAGTTTTCAAGATGTTTTTTCAACAATCCAAAGGATATCCAATAATCAAAATAAAACTCCAAGAACTTGTGTATATACTCCTTAAAAGCTACAACTACTACTCTAGAGAATATTGTAGGAAAATTCTTCAATCCAAAATGCATGATTGTATACTGAAAAGATCCCCATTCAGCGGAAAAAGTTGTCTTACTCCTGTTTTCTAGTGCAATTCTAATCTGATGGTACCCTAAAAATCCATCTGTAAAAAATGAGGCCTCCTCCTCTCCAACATTATCCAATACCTCATTCGTAAAAGTTTTAGGGAATGGGTCATGCACACATGCATCATTCAACTTCCTCAAATCAACAAAAATTATGAATTCACCTTTTTTTTCTTCTCCTGGACAACCATAAGACTTACCCATTCAGAGTCCTCCATAGGTTCAATTATTCCAGCCTTAATCATCTTGTCCAATTATTCCTTCACTTTTTCCTTATATTTGGGGTTCAATCTATATGGTCATTGTTTTACAGGCTTCACATCTGGCTTTAGATTTATCCTCATAACTCCAAGGTCTCCTACTATTTCCCTTAGTTAAAAGAAATTTGTGGGAAAGAGCTCTTGATATTCAAGCAACAACTTTGAACCTTTCTGACTGTATCTGAATCCCAATAATCTCCAATTAACACGAACTTTGGCTCCTCTGTTGTCCCTATATTAACCTTTTGGACTATGTTAAGTATCTTAGGTTCTGGTCCGAAAACCTCACGTTGTCCCTTTGACTCTGGAATATTAATTTTTCTCGGTTCTTCCTAATCTTATTCTTCTGTCAAATTATAGCATTCTACTGCAAGTTCCAACTACGTGGCCCAAGCAGGTTGTGTCCAGGTTGGTGCAGTTGTAGTCTTGAAAATATTTGCTCAAACTTGTTGAAGAGCTTCATGTATGTACTAACAATCATCTTCAAAACTAGAATTCATTAAGAATCCCTCAACCAAGTATTCACAATTCGTTGTTCCATGTCGCATCTCGGTTTCAAGTTACCAATTCATAGGTATCCTCTCTAATGTGTGAATGAATGTATGTACCCATTCTGGTGTTGGACCTTCACCCCACATCGTAGTCCAGTGAAATATGTGCTAGCAAGGGTCATCTTTTCCATCCAATTTCATCTCAAGTCTGGTATGTACTTGACCAAATCTGATCTTCATAAATCTGCGATACTCTCTCCAAATTCCTATATCTCCCTTACGCATACCTCACCATCTAGCAGGTGTAGATATTAGTGCTACATCCAAAGCTTGAAAATTTTGTTCTTTAGGTACTTCTCTTTAAAATTCATCAAGAAACATATTGACATCTCCTATCCCATCATAGTAAGGAAAATTACATACCTCTGTAGTAATGCAACGAAATGATCTTGTAATTTTGTTACATCGCCTAGTAGAAACTTCATGTAGCCTATTCTTCCAATTCTCCATTCCTTCATCAGAATATGAAATGCATGAACTATCCTTCTCCCAGATTAGTCTTGCATATGTAGTAATGTTGATATAATCTTCATTCTGCACAGTCAACTTATAGATATTATCAGTATCTGCATCATAGTATTCATCTCGTACAAGATTTTTTTACCGCGCCCCTTCTGATGGGTCTAGAGGAACAATAACCTTCATATTTCCTTGTTCAAACACCATATTTATCCCCTTGAGATCAATTATTTCATCAATATCAAAAGACCAATCCAATCCAAGCAGTGTTGGATGTGGATTGCTATCATATACAATCTGAGTTACTTCAAAAATTTCCATAGATCGCACTCCTTCAATGTCTATTACTATACCAAACAATCTTTCCATACAAATAATATTATACCGATTAGCCATTCTCAATTGAATTGGTGAACAATGTAGCTTCGGTCTTCCCATTCGTTCTCACGTTTTCTTTGGAAATACATTGGCATTTGATCCCATATCAAGAATTACCCGATCCAAGTTGTAGTCCCCAATCTGCACTGTTAACCTTATTTCTCTCCTCATCCTCTTCTTATGTCGATGTAACTTATTTACTACACGTGACTCTTTTTTTCTAGCACAAGAGTCTATTAGCTCATGGAGACTTGCTACAACCTTATGATATCCCAACAACTTCATGCAGGTATGCAAAAATTATTTCAATATGGATGGATCAAACTCCTTCATCATAGACACGACTTCGTCATTGTTCTTTTGAGATATCAACTTCTATTGAGGTTGTGGATGTGCCCTACATGTTGAAGCTCTAGGGTCCATAAAAATATTCTTCACCTCTAAAAATGTCTCATTTTCTCTTTCCATATTGAACCCAATATTCTTATCTCCATATTTTCTAACTCACGTGTCCTCCATATGATTTTTTCCTGACGCAGTATCTTCACTTGTGGCTGTGCCACTTTGGGTTACTATGTTAGCATTAAGCTATTATTCATGCAGATCTGCAATCATCATCTATAATTTTTTCGGGGGTTGCTGAGTTCCTTTCTCCCGCATCTTCGCTATCAAGGCATGACAATCCTCTATTACATGATCAAAATCTCTACAATACTTGCAAGAGGGGATGTGGGATTATAACAATCCCTCATGAAGTGTCCTGCTTCGTTGTAGTTGTAACATATAATTTGACCACATCCTCGACCAAAGCCTCCTCTTCGTCACTGTCCTCGGCCTTGGAATCCTCCATGTCCTACTAGCGGACCATGATTTTCATGCGCATTCCATTCAGCTTGAATTCTATATGCCCCTGTAGTCTACTATATCATTAAAAAATAACTGCGACAATTCCTTTCCTCATGCCCTACCGAGTTACAAAAGTTACAAAAAAGTTGTTTCAGAGTCTGCACATTCTTTTACAATAAATAGTATTCTTTCATGTGATGTCGACCTGAAATTTTACATAGGTCACACTATACACTTGATCCCAGGTTCAACAGGTTAGGCATGCCACTGTTGATGTAATCTATAAACACAAGGCACTGATTTTTATAATGGCCTTCTACCTTACATTTGATACACCATACCTTTGAGAGAATTTATGATTAGACTTCCTTACCCTTCTTTAGATCTTGCCACTCCAAATGCATTGCTGCTAATTGGTTTTGAATATGTTGTACCCCTACTTGGGTATCAGTGACTAGCGAAGCCTCCAACTTCATAGCAATCGCCAGAGCTTTGGATTGCATTGAGATATTCTATTGTGTCAAAGGTAGCCTGATATGTGGCAATAATTCAACTATAAACCACTCTTTATGCTACTCATCAGGGATCTAGAATTTCACTTGGCTTAGTAACATATTGAATCTTTGATCTAATTCCCAAACAGATTCAGTTGCTACTTATTTGATCTCTTTTATATTCATAATACAATGTGACTACGATTTTGGCTTCTTAAATTCGGCGTTCAGCGATGTATTTTTCTCATCCAACATGGCAACTAGATGTGTCGTAGAGTACTTCATATACCAAGCCAACGCTATTTCCTGCAGCACTGTGACAAGCTCTGATTTCTTCATGTCATCATATGTGACCCGTCACACTCTCCATACTGCTTTAATGACAAACCAAAATTGCTCATGATCCTTTGATCCTAGACCTCTGAAAACATGCATTCTGGCTTCATTAGCCATGTATTTTGGGGGCGGTGGAGGTGGAGTTGGAGGGGAAGTATGCGGATGGGGATGTGGGGTGAGGGGAGTAGTGGGATGGGGAATCGCAGAGGTTCCCTGATGATCTCTAATTTATAACTGTGACACACCTATAGGGGTTGCGGGGTTACTTTCTCCTTATTCACTTTCAGATCCACTCAACAATGGACTGTAACGAGTCTCAACATAGTTGTCACGATCTACCATAAATATTTACCACTTCGTGTATATCCAGGCTTACCCCTTCCAAACATCAATATGATCGTATGCACAATACACTGATTTCACATAAAAGCATCTTAATCCACAAATTTAAATAATTCAAGTACTTACCTTGCGGATCGTTGAAAAATCTTCGCTCAACTTCATTGTAGGATAAAAATGTGTCTATGGCGAAATCTATTATAAATCCTCCCAAAATACTATCGATCCAGAAATCAACAACTCTTGAGATCCTTTTATCAGTCTCCTTGAGTCGCAACAACAATTCAAGTCTCCATGCAGTAGGATCTCCATGCTTAAAACATGTCTTATTCTCAGCTAACCTTGACAACAATTCATGCAAATTATTCACGAATGAGTAGAAAAAAATATCGTGTTGCTCGGTAAAAAGATATCTTTGCAACCACTTTTCATTTGGCAGTCACAGATTTCTGTTCTCTTGAATTGAAATCTCTCGCTCCTTCCAATCTACCCAATCTTGAATCTCTTTTCTGGTTGGACGCCACATCCACATATCCCTCAATATTCAGATCTTGGTCCCGGCAACTGAACCATTTTTTGGCTTGAGGGGGTCTATACCTAGGTTTAGAGTAGACGTGCTACCAAAAAAACCCTATATTATTGGCCCTTTCGGCAACAATCTGCTATGCAGAACACAGTCTCACCAAAGTCAGTATTAGGGGATGCTAGACCCAAGTTTATGCATATAGAGGGACTATGTAGTGTGGATTTAGGGCTTATCTCTATTTATGTCTCAATCCGAGCTTCATTGAATTGGTAACTTTCTTATCAAAAACTATGTTCAATTACTCAATAAATAACCTTGCACACTGCGCCTTTCTACTCTAACATGCAGTATTATGTTTATAAATCAATATCTAAGCCTTTGCGATGCATTCACAGAGTAAATATACAGAAAAAACTATTCCAGCGCAGATAGTTCATATAAAAATATAACTTAAAAATACACAAGAAATACACATATTTGTCTTCAAATCCTTCTTCTATTAAGAAAAATCCTTCAGTTACAACCTTTCTTTCCCTGCACACAAAGTTGTAGGGGTCTGCGCACATAGTTTTGGAATTCCTATGGCTTTCTTGCACACAGCTGCAAATGCTTCCTTTAGAACCAAAACACAGAAAGATAGAAAAAATTACAGACATAGTTCATGCTCATTTCATTACACAATTATGTTTAATTGTCTTACTAAGACATCCCCTTATATAACTTTATTTCTTACAATACCGTGGTCCGAAAACCATGGGAGGAGTTCAAAATATCCAAAACAACCCAATCCCTTTCTAAAAAGAGGAGATTTGACCCACCCCAAAGCCCCTAAGACTCCTAAAACTCCGCGCGAAGCTCTTAAAATCCACGTGTTTGTCTTCTTTCAGCTGGATCACACACTTCATTTCCTCAAAATATGGAGTCTTTTACTCAAAACTGAACCAGGTTAGTCCCTTACCAACATAGGTTCATTAGGAAATTCTCATATATTTCTTATCCTATTACATGATTTCAAAGGAAATGTAAGAAATTTGAATGGATATAAGAATATGCAACTAGTTTTGAACAATTGAAATAATTTCTTACAAATGCTCCAGTTCTAAAGAGTGTAGATACATACAAAGATTTTGTGGTATGTACAAATGCTTGCAAGAGAGGACTTGGTGGGGTTATGGTGCAGGAAGGATAGGTAATATGCTACGGATCAAGGAAATTGAATGAGCATGAGTAGAATTATGGTACACGTGATATTGAGTTAGTAACAATCATCCATGCCTCGAAGATGTGGAGACACTATCTTCTTTGTAGGCAGTTCATCTTGACGAGTGATCACAGTGGATTGAGATACCTATTTGACCAAAAATTTTTTAATGATAGGAAATATAGATGGTTGGCCACGATCAATGAGTTTGACTTTGAGATCAGGTAAATTAAAGGGAAAGAGAAAAAGGTTGCAGATTCTCTTAGCATAAGTGTACATGTGAATCACATAGCAACTATGAGCTCATATGGGACATATTTACAAGATCATATCTTCTAGGCATGTTAGTAGGATGATTGTTATAGGGAGCTTAGGAACAAGTTACACCAAGATAAATGTGGTCAAGATGTGAAATATCATCTCACAATAGATGGTGTGGTCATATTTAGGGACAAGATCTATGTGTCAGACAACAATGATCTCAAGAAGCTTATTCTGAGGGAATTTCATGCTAAGATATATTCAGGTCACCTAGGATATCAAAAGACATTGAAATTGGTGAATAATTTCTATTGTTGGATGAATTTTTAGAGGGAAGAAGCAGAGTTTGTGGCTAGATGCTTGGATTGTCAACAGGTAAAAACAAAGTGTAAGAATACAAGTGGTTTACTATAGCCGATTCTTATTCTAGAGTGGAAATGGGAGGTAATTTCCATCGATTTCATTATAGGTTTTCCAAGGACATATATACAACATGCTTCTATCATGGTTGTATTTAACAGATTGAAAAAGGTAGCACATTTCATTCCAGTGAAGTCTGCATATTCATCTAATGATGTAGCACATATATTCATCAGAGATGTAGTGAGGTTACATGGTGCACCGAAGAAGATTGTATCATACAAGGATTCAAATTTCACTTCTATGTTCTCAAAAGAGTTATTTGTAGGATTGGTTATAGAGTTTGGCTTCAGAGAAAATTACCATCTACAAAAAAATGGATAGAAAAAGAGGGTCAATGAGATTTTGGAGGACATGTTAAGAATTTATGTGATTTATCAACAATGAAAGTGGGAAGAGTGTCTTCCACTGGTTGAGTTTGGGTACAAAAATGGTTATCAGGAGTCACTAAGGATGACTTTATTTGAGGCACTCTATGGGCGGAGTTGTAATACTTATATCAGTTGAACCGATCCAATGAACAGGGTATTGATAGGACCAAACATGTTGGTAGAGATGGAATATAAAATGGTTATCAAGAAGAATCTAAAGGAAAAACAAGATAGGTAAAAGAGTAATGAAGATCAACAAAAGGAATTTAAGGAGTTTCAAGTTTGGGAACATGTGTATTTATGCATCAAGCCCAAGAAGAGATCCTTGAGGATTGGGTCATGTGTGAAGTTAGCACCTCGGTATTGTGGGACTTTCAAGATACTTGAGACGATTGGACCAATAGCCGATCGACTTGCACTGCCTCTGACAGTGAAAGTCCATAATTTTTTCCATGTGTGATTACTTAAGAAGTTTGTTAAGGATGTTGATCATGTGATTGAATGGTTTATATTGCAAGTGGAACTAGAAGGATATTTCTAGCTTTAACGTCAGTGGATTTTGTAGAGAAATATGCTCATGCTCTGGAACCAAGAAATTGAGTAGGTTATGGTGTAGTGGAAGCACTTTGGGACCCATGAAGTTACATGGGAAATGGATGATCAAATGCAGGCTATGTATCATTCATGGATTTATGGTTGAGGAAAAATAGTTTTGGTATAAGTACATATTTGTGTATGGTTGTTATTGTAAATACTGTAATGAGATGTGTTATAAAGCTCCAACAAGCACTATGGTTGTCATGTTTCTATGTTTGACATGATGGTTTGATTTTCAATAGGTTGTTCATTGTAAATATTGCAACAATCTAAGTTATAAATCTCGATTGGAAATAGGTTTTGGTTTCAATGGTTTGATGCTTTTAGGTGTCATCGACCACCTAAGATGGTGTTCCCCTAAGGGGGAGGGGTCTATAACAACCCCAGGTTAAAAATTCATGTAATAAAGTTAATAAAGGAAAGATAATATGAATGTCATGAGACACGTATTCCAAGATGAATGTTGGGAAAAAAATTAGTGATAGGGATCACTGGTGATTAATTAATGGCTATGGAAATTGGAAAAGGAAATGGGAAAGGATTTGGAAAGCAATGAGGCATTTATTAGCATTTTATTTATGAAAATAAGCGAAAATAGGAGAAAAAGAAGGTGAAATGTCATAGGTTGCATGTGAGGATGAAAATGCAGGAAAAATAATGGAAAATGAAGAAAATAATGATCTCATTGATAAAAAAGTTTATGAGGATCAATTGATGGAATTTTTCAGTTTTAGGTTGGATATCTCTCTCTCTCTCTCTCTCTCTCTCTCTTTTATTCTCTCTCATACTCTTGGACACTTGAATTTTTCTTAGAGAACTCTTGGAGGAGTGTGGCTTTCTTGGGATTTGGAACAAGAAGGAAAATGAAAATTATGAAAGCGTAAGAGGACAATAGGATCATCAACTACAACATATTTGTTTTGTAGGTACTTAGTTGCATGTATGATTTCCTTGCTATTTTTGGCATGCATGTCATATGCATGTGGTTGTTTTGTTATGATCTGTCATTGGCATGGAGGATTGCATGGATTGAAAATGTTTTTTCCTAGCCTTTCCATTTACTGGATAGACATGGTGTTATATTTTTTTCCATTTCTTTCTGATTGGTGCTCATGTTCCATATGGTTATGTGTTGAGTTACTATTTCTTGGAGCCTTGGATGGACAAATGTTCTAGAATCCTTGTAACAAATTGTGTTGAATTACTAGTCCCGGAATCCTTGGTTGGAACAATTTTCTGGAGCGCTTGGTGGGTTGGGTTACTAGTCCTAGAAGCGTTGATTGGACAAACACTTTGGAGCCTGATGGAAAATGTGGATTGAGTTACTAGTCTTGGAAGCTATGTTGGAACAAATTCTCTATAGCCCTAGACAAATCGTAATGATAAAAATATGGTAATGGTTAGTGATGTCTAACTGTGAGGTGGAATCAATAGTTGAGGGTTGAGGTGGTTTGGCCTCTGGAAGCCTTGGTTTGGTTTTCTTGGTTTATTCTATGAGATCCCACATTCATGCTTGGAATATAGTGCGGGTCTGATTGGACGATAGAGAGGTTTGGTTCAACCCAATCTATGCTCGGGTGGTATGTGGAAGTCCCTGACTTGGTTGCATTTTTCATATGTTAATAAGATAAATTTTCCTCTTGTATTTTATGGGTAAATGTAATTTTTATTATGTGGCTTTAATGGTTGTTTTATCATTGATATTTCTATGGTTATATGTTGGTTATAAGAATGCTTTATGACATACTTGAGTCATGGATCTCACCATGTTCTAGTTAGTAGATGAAATATTAATGAATGAATGACCTAATATATGATAATGCATCTAATGTGAGAGGGAATCAAACATTATTGACGAATCTCAGATAAGTATGAATTTCATATATTCAGATCTTTTTTTACGACCTATACATTTCATGTTCATGATTTGCTTGCCAAAATTTCCTGTCATGGTTAGGATGATTCAGGTTAGGTCATTTTTCAAGTTTTGAATTAGAAGCCTTTTCTTCTTTTTATTCATAATTTCTAAGAGTTTCATCAAGTTATGGGTAGAGGCCTAAGTCCTAAACTTGAAAACGTGGCTCAGAATTCAGGTTTTCTGGCTTAAAACTACTTGAAAAATACAATAGTCGCATGGATTCCCTTCTTATGGGAGCGCCTAGATGGTTATATCTCATGGAGGGATTTCCATGGGAGCGATTGGGGGTATAACTCATTAAAAAAATAGGTAAAATTAAGGGTTGGGCACCTAAAGTGGTTGGTTAGCCCTTAGGGGCCCTATATCTCCTAAGGAAGGTCAATTTGGTTTTGGTTTTTCAATTCCACTTCCTTACCTGTACTTGGGAAGTTGAATCATATCATAGTAACTCTTCATCACATGTTTACGTAAGTGGATGGTGTTAGGGGCTAAAGTACCCCTCCCCTATTGAATTTTAGAAGTATTCACCCTTATGCATGTTAAATAGAGTAAAATAGGGCCACACTAAGGAGTGAGTAGGTTTTTGGAGCATATTTTACCCAACGGGAGATCAATGGCCCACATGCGCCTATTGCATTCCATGATGGCATGATTTTAGTGTTTTCAAAAAGTCCTAATGTGTTTAATGTCCGTTCAACTCTCTAAATGATTTCCATCGAAGTCTAGATCCAACGACTCAACAACGCGCTCACAGAAGGACAAACACACACTTTAGGCTCGGGTCTACCACCCGAGGAATCCTAACCATTCATGCTTGATCAATATAATGACTACCAGGCCCCATCGCACCAAAACTTGTCCACTCATTAAGCTTTCCCTGGTGACCCAATGTTGTGATAGCCATCTATCAATCCTAGATCTTCGGTGATCACATCTAAACTTGCTCACCGTTTAATTGTCCACCTCCAAGCGATGGGTGGGTCCCTCTTGCCATGGTTGGTGGGATAACCAATGACACATAAGGGAAATTTTGAGGTCTAAAATGGGCCTCCTAAGGTATTATAAAACAATATTGTAAATAATAAAATAAGATTATATTACATCATCAAAATTTAGAAGGAAAAAGAAGAAAACTATTTTTTCAACTCGTATTTTCAACTTATCTCCCTATGAATTTACTCAAATTTCGAGTGGAAACACTCATTGGATGCATAATTTGACTCCTCATCTAAGGTGTACCAATGTTGCATACTTTCGATGGTCCTTTCTACATAGAAAATGATAAATACATGAAAAATGTGATTGCAATCACGTTTTTTCATGTTTTTCTCATTTTTGTGTAGCAGGGTCCATCGAAAGTATGCAATAAGGGCACTCCTTAGATGAGGAATCAAATTTTTCATCCAATTAGTACTTCTTCTCGAAATTTGAGTAAAACCTCAGAAAGATAAGTTGAAAATACGAGTTGAAAAAGTAGTTTTATTATTTTATTATTTTTTATATTTTTACTTTTTTACTCCAAAAAAATTGAATCATTCCCCATGGTTGACATCATCATCTTGAATCCTATTGGTCCTTATAAAGTATATTTTGGTTGTACATTTTTCTTAGGATGTCCATTTTAGACCTAAAAATTCCCCTAATGGACAAGCATCTATCTATCACATTCATTGTTCTCTTAACGTCCCATTAAAACTTAATGGTGCCATATTTTCGACCATTCCACCTGTTAGTTTTATATTTGCATGCTCTTCAAGGAAGCACGACCATAGTTGTATTGAGGTTGCAGAGCTAGCCTCTAGTTAATGAGTTCTCTCTTCTTGACCGGTAAGTCAATCCCATTTTCCTTCTTCCTGTTATGACTATGATTTGGCCGCTTTAAGCATCTATGGCTGAACCATTACGAAAAGAGGCCCTTGTAAATGAGGTGGCCAAGGTTCAGGACACCAAGGTGTGCTTGACCGACATCCTCACCCTCAAAATAAACCTTACTCTCTCGATTGCCACTAGGGATGAAAACTTATGTTTGATGAAGACAGGAATACTACATGCAACCCTGCCCGCAATTTTCTTTGATCATGATTCAATTTTTATATTAGTCGAAAATTACGGCCTCAAACAACAAGCATTGTATTTTAGGACTAGTCATACCTAGATATTGAACCCAAATGAGGGAGTAGTAGCTAAAATTTTGGGTATCCTAGCCCAGGGCATCAATATCACAGACAAGGGAATCGATAGTGAGTTCATTACTTGGGATGAAGAGGATAAGCTTCAGTTTCTCAAGACCCTATTCGAAAGCCCTGTTCGAGAGTTGAAATTATTTTCCCTATACCTACTCATTCACTTAATCTATTTTACAAGATCTCTACGTCCCTTATCTCCATTATCTTTGGTCTCACCAACAATTCTAAGCTATATGAATCGGTGTTCTTGGCAATTCATCTCATTACCCTTCAGCCTAGCCACCAAACCATAAATTTTCCTAAGTACTTGGCTCACACCCTTACAGTGGAATTATCCACTATTATCACTTTCATCTCATGTCGTTACTTTTCCTACCTTATTCATTTAGTTGTTTATAATTATCCTTCATATTTTCAAGCTACTAGACTTTCTCTGAGCACCATTGATACTAAAAATAAAGTAAAATAAGTTTTTAGGTAGTCTGATGCACTTTACGGTGAATGTATTTCGTTTTCTTATTCTCACTACATTGATTTTTTTTATCATCCTTTGAAAGCTAAAATAACATAAGCAGGGGCAAGCAGGATCCAAGATGAACAAGCCATAATTTTAAGGTTAACTAAGCAGGAAAGTATTGGGAGTTGGTTTCTATTTCCTGAATATACGATGATTTATCTGTATGCATTTTACAAGAAAACTTCTCGGTTACCTAAGTACGTGTCATATTTACTGTTTTCATATGAAATTTTAAGGAAAAAGGTTCTAGTCAAAGAATCCCATTTCGTTTCTAAAAAGAAAGGAGCTTTGTTTAATTATCCATATTCCATTTCTCATTTAATCACTAAAAATAAAAATGCAATTGATGCTTTGGAAAAGAAGATATCGTCTTTTGTATTTTTTTACGATGATTTCTGGAAATATGACCCTTTAGGAGTCATCTCACGATTTAAAAACAGGGCTAGATTATTAGCTACATTAACAAGGAAATAATTGAGCTAGAAAAATTAGCAAATCTGGCAGTACAAATTGAAGAGACCTCAGAGTTAGTAGCATCTACATGAATGATGGAGTTAGTTTCCCAAGTCAGATCAAATGACTCCCAAATTTAGGTACATGAAGGAGATACGAAACTTGCAGCTTCTTGTTATCTAGTCTTGCACTCAAGTGAAAATTAGACGGGTTTGACTCTGCTTGTGTTAGCTCGGTGGGTGAAGCCAGAGGAAGATGTCATAGATGCATAAATCTTCGAGCGACAAGTTTAAAAATTAGATATGGAGATACGACTGACTTTGAAAAGCATTGGACCAATATATCCAGGGACACAATCCCTAGAATTTAAAAATTATTTTATTGAACAAAAGGAAACAATAGAGACTGGTGCAGAATTGGCCGTAATCCCGAAACGGTCACAATCAACGGACACCTCAATACTTAAGGAGGTGCTTCCTATAAGTGTGTAATATTACAAATTAGGAAAAACAGGAATATAAAACATAAAACTGGAAAATATCAACACATCAAATAAGAGCAGATCATAGAGCCATTTTATTAGACAATATAGCAGAAAATGTGTACAAGATCTTGAGGAAAAAGACACTCAAGCTAGGAAAAACAAGCTTCTAAGGAACCAGTACATGAAATATGAAGAACAATTGCTATAAAAAATTCCAGAGGCTATGAAAACATAGTTTTTTCTGAGAATAACTGCTTTTGTAAATGAAAATACATGGATCTGCTGATATAGTGCTCAGAAAATGTCGGGATCAGAGATCTAGGATCTCTAGCACAATTCCAAGACAACCCAGAAAGGGTTTCCTGAAATACCAAAAATAAAAAATGCAGCCCTAGGGTTGAATAACGATATGCAAATGGATATCTACTTGGAGGTGGCTAAGCTGATGTGAAAATGACTAATAATCCTCCCTACTAGCTTCTCTAATGAAGGGTTGCTCCCCTCACTGGAAAACAAGCTCAAGAACTAGGGTACTTGACCCTCCACTGCAACTGCCCTGCAAAATAACACAATTTTTGTAGGAGAATACGTTGTAGATGATGGCTACTACTTAGCCTAATGTCAGATGGTGGAATAATGCTCAAGTAAATTTCTTACTAGCTTCTCGGATGAAGGGTTGCTCCCTCACTGGAAAACAAGCTTAGAAATTGGGTTTGTCAACCCTCCACCATTACTGCCCTACAAAATAAAAAAATTCCTGAAGGAGACAACGCTGTGAATGATGGATCAAGCTTGGCATAATTCTAGATGTTGGAAATGAATCCTAATTAACCTCTCCTGAGTGGGCACTCAAATTCCCCTGAGGATGAGGGTGGGATTTTCGCTTGGAAACACCCTTGTGCTAAACAACACAACATAATCCACTAAACAGCAGAAGCATGCAAAAAGTCATAAAATGCAAGGACATAAAAAGTATTTAGAATTACTTCTATGGCTTCCATCCCCTTCCTTATATGCTTGGTTTGCTTCCTCACCCTGGGTCCCACTCATTAAAGATGCTACTCTCATGCATACACTCCTCCATCATAACTGCACTGTCCTCCAATAACTCTCCACTACCTCTATGACAACACTGTTGATTTGGTCAACCTTGACCCTATCCACATGCTTTAGTGCCTATTCACACCCAAAAGTGATTTATTCAGTTGATACAAGGATCCAAATTCACATTAGAAGTGGCTTTATTTCTAATAAAGAGATTTATCAGTCTCTCTACCCTCATTCATCTATTTTATTAAAAAAATCAAAAATTAATATTCCAACTAGCTGAAAGCTAATTAGGAATATTACATTCCTCCCATCCCAAATGTTTCTTGTCCTCAAGCAACTGTAAGGATGGATACTACAAAACCTCATTGACTTTCCATGTAGTATCCTCATCCGATAGACTCCTCCACCGAACCAAATTCTCTCCAATAAATCTATCCCTTAGCTGCCCCTCCCAAGTGTCCAAGTTGGCCTTTGGTGATAAAACCAAATGGCTCACATCATAAAGAATGTGCATATCCATGGAGGAAAATATAGGTTGTCTAATAGAATTCTTGAGGCATGAGATATGAAAAATGTTGGGGATCTTAATCCCAATGAGAAGCTCCAACCTATATGCTCCTCTCCCAACAAGATGGATCACCCTATGTGGCCCATAGAGAAACTCATCAATTCCCTGCTTCTGTAATGTAGATGGGTTGTATGGCTGAAAATGATAGACCAAACTGTCCACCCCACAGTGTCTCTCCCCCCATCTATGATCTGTGTAGAACTTCTGCTGATCTTCAGTTACAACAATGTTTCCCTCAAGAGGCCGGAATGAATCCTGACTCTATAGGTTCCAAACTTTGGTTGTAGGAACCTTGCTTGCCCAACCCATTCCATCAATAGTGAATAGAACATCATCACCATATGGAACTAAAAATAGAGATACACTGAGTGCTATAGGAAATTCCAGATGGTGACAATAGTTTCTCAAGTGAGACCAACACTGCTTTGCTCCTAGCTTCCTCAGAACATAATTTGGTGAGTGGCTTCCCAACCACTTGCTTGGAGCCTCTATCTAATCATCTGCTTGGAAGTATTAAAGGGTGTTTAGTGTCAACTGAGTACACCCCAAATAGAACAACTCTTTCCCAAAGCCATTTAGGAAGTGGCTATCTCCATCACTTCTTTTAGTATTAAGAAGACCATGAATTCCAAGGAGAGGCTTGGCCTCTTGTGGAGAAATTTACTGAAAATAAATGGCAAAGGAATGCAAATGCTTTGTTAGTTTACCAATGATTTCAAATACACAATCCTTACCATGTCTTGTTCGCAAGCTGGTGGTGAGATTCATAGATGATCTCTCCCATGTCTCTCCTAGAAAATTAACTGGTTGTAACAACCCTGAAGAATAGTTGTTTTCCTCCTTCTTCAGGAAAACTAAACACTCTTTGATATGCTAGAGCACATCCTCCTTGAGACCCTCCTATGAGAATCTCTCCCTAATGGCTTGATATGTCTTAATAAAACCTTGGTGACCAGAAAGGAGTGAGTCATGTGCTGCATATAGAATATTCTCCTTGAGATTGGAGTATCTAGTCAAGAAGACCTGATCCTAGTGATATATGACTCCATCCACCACTTTATACCTCTCATCAGTCACCAACCCATCAAGTACTTCACATGTGAAGTGGTTCTTTGAATAATCCACAAATAGTTGGGACTCCCAATATGGATCTACACCCCTCAATGATAGCACTACTAGCTTCTGTGATAAGGAACCTGTCACCTTATAGTTCCCCTCTTTGACATGCTCAATGCCAAAGTGACATGCCGAAGTACTGCTATCCCACTTTTGCTGCCTTTCTTGTAGATTATTTTTCTCAAGAAAATATTGAAGTTTATGGTGGTAAACCTTCACTTGGAAGCTATTACCCATCCAAAACTTCCTAATTTTGGCCAATGCATGCATGAATGCCAAAAAAACCTTACCATATATGGAAGGCTCCTTCCGGTGTGGGATTATATTCTAACTCTTCAAGGCTATGGAGTATCCCCTTTGCACCATAATTGTGCCACCATCTACTCCTGAAACACCACCTTTCATTGCAAGAGGCTTGGAGAGAGATGGAAATACTGATACTGGACAAATATTCATCTCCTTCTTGAGCCAATTAAAGGCCCTCTGCGCTGTGCTAGTATAACACAAGGCTCCTTCCTTAGCCAACTCTATGAATGGTGCAACTTGTTGTGAGAACTCTTTGATCAACTCCCGGTCCCAGGGAATCCCTGGTGGAATGCCTATAGATAAAATATAATCATGGTTTATAGTGGATTGCATATCTGAGTAGGTTGATTTTTCCTTGCTTCCACTACGCAAATCAATCTCCATCTTATCTGCAAATCCTTCCTAGGATGGATAGGTGTGCAAGCCCCTAATCACCTAATTCTGGCCACTCCTCTTATCTATCCACTACATCTGCAAAGTATCCCAATATTTGGTTACCTTCCCCAAGGTTATCAACCATTTCACACCCAATATCACATTGGTGTCAGGAATGTCGACTACAAAGAAGTGATCAGTCAAAGTGTATGTCCCTAAGGTCACAGACAATGCTGGAACATACTTCATACACTGCATGGTTCTAGCTTCTAGAACCAAAATTGAGAATCCCTCAAAATAATTAGTGGGTATTGTCCTCCTTTGCACTAAATAAGCATCAATGAAATTGTGGGTGGCCCCATTGTCTATCAATACTGATACCTGCTTCCTTTAAACTGTACCTCAAACTCTCAAAGTTCAATACTTGTGTACTCCCCAAAAGGATGCAACGGCCCCTCCAATTGGAGAAAATGCCCCATTCCAACCTCCTGGTGGTGGTGGATCCTCCCCTGCTATCACAACACTATTGTCTCCCTCTGGCTCCTCTTCTTCCTCCTCCTCAGTATCAGAGAATGCCTCTATATAGTGTGCTTTCCCTGTAGCACACCAATGTCCTACTGGAAAAATGGGAATATAGAACACAAAACTGGAAAATGCAGTGAAATATCAACACATCAAATAAGAGAAGATTAGAGAGCCATTTTATTAGACATTATAGCAGAAAATGTGTAAAATATCTTGAGGAAAAATATACTCAAGCTAGGCAAAACAACCCTCTAAGGACCTAGTACATGAAATATGAAGAACAACTGCTATACAAAATGCCAGAGGATATGATAGCGCAATTTTTACTGGGACTAAATGATGCTGTAAATGAAAATACATGGATATGCTAATATAGTGCTCATAAAATGTCGAGATGAGAGATCTAGGCTTTCTAGCACAATTCCTAGACAACCCAAAAAGGGTTTCCTGAAATGCCCAAAATGAAAAATGTGGTCCTAGGGTTGAATAATGCTCTACAACTAGATAATTTCTGGGAGGTGGCTGATCTAATGTGAAAGTGAATGATACTCCTCCTGAATGGCTTTCCGGATGAAGGGCTACTCCCCTCACTAGAAAACAAGCTCAAGAACTAGGGTAATTGACCCTCCACTGCAACTGCCCTGCAAAATAACGCAGTTTTTGAAGGAGACTACACTGTAGATGATGGATAATACTTTGCCTGATGCCGTATGGTGGGATAATTCTCAAGGAACTTCCTTCCTAGCTTCCCAGATGAAGGGTTGATCCCCTCACTGGAAAACAAGCTCAGAAACTGGGTTTGTCAACCCTCCATTCTTGAAGGAGAATGCACTGTGAATGATGGCTAAATCTTGGCCTGATGTTGGATGGTGGAAATGAAGCCCAATGAACCTCTATTGAGTGGGCACTCGAAGTCCCCCAAGGATGAGGGTGGGATTTCCGCTCAGAAACACCCTTGTGCTAAACAACACAACAGACTCTTCTAAATAGCTGAAGAGTGCAGAAATTCATAAAAGACCAAGACATAAACAACATTCAGAATGCATTCTATGGCTTCCATCACCTTCCTTATATTATTTTTGAGCTTCCCCACCCTGGGTCCCACTCATTAAAGATGTTACTCTCATGCATACACTCCTCCATCATAACTGTGTTGTCCTCCAATAACTCTCCACTACCTCTATGACAACATTGTTGATTTGGTCAACCTTGACCCTATCCACATGATTTAGCCCCTATTCACACCCAAAGTGCTTTATTCAACCAATACAAGGATCAAAATTCACATTAGAAGTGGTTTTATTCCTAATAAAGACATTTGTTGGTCTCTCTACCCTCTTATTCATCTATTTTATTAACAAAAGAAAAAAATAATATTCCAACTAGCTGAAAGTTAATTAGGAATATTACAAAGTGGGCCCCGTTTAACTCGAATACCAATTTTGAGGAAAATGTATTAAATATTATAGTATTCCAACCTGAGATAGGGGAGAGTAAAAAATGGTGGGATATAAGACCTCCTCACAAGAAATTAACCTGGGAAGAGTATAAGATATGGATGTGATCAATTTACATCAACAGGGAGGTGAGATTGTAGCTCAAAGACTACTTGATTCTACGATGGGGAATTTGAAAATGCAGGTGATGTTCAAAAATGTCTCTGAATAGTTGCACGTAACCGTGTAGCTCTGCGTACCATGAATAATCAAATTAAGGAGTTGGAAGATATTGCTGTGCATAAAGCCAAACATCCTAAGGATATCGCCCCTCTTAAGAAGTTATTGGAAGAGAAGGATAAGGAGATAAAAGCGTTGCAAGTAATCCTTAATATGCCTGATCATGACCCTTAAATATTGATAGAAGCTTTTGAAAGAAAAGAAGAGGTCAAAACTTTCCTCCAGGAAATGGAAGCTGCATTGTGACTCAAAGAAGAAGAGCGACATTATACCCTCAAGAAGCTAGAGTTACTGAGGGTGTAGTCTCATGAGAAAGAGGAACAACATCTAAAGCTCTTGGCAGAGTATTAGGCTTTAATTGACCAAGCCCTTATTTCTTCCTAAACATTCGAGTTAGAAGATCCCAAGTTGTTACACATCAATATTACTTAGTTGGAACAAGAACTAGAATTAGTCAGAGCGAAAAATGTGCAAGCTGACCACAAAGTTGAAGTCTTGGTGGATCAAAAGAATATAGAAATCAAACAGGTTCAAGTCGCTTTAAAAGACAACAAAATGAAGCTAAATCCTTAAAGGAAGTTATTTGATTCACTGTGACAGGGAATCAAATACGCATGCAAGCTAAAGGGGAAATATGGAGATAGATTTGGAAAAAAATCACTACAGTCCAAGCATACGTGGAAATTCTCTCACACTGTGAAAAGGCCTTGATACAAAGTGAGAATTTAGAAATGAATGATACAACTGAGTCCCTAGATAAAATACTGGAGGACCTTGATTCCATTATAGATTTGTTCAATACCTTGGAGGATGATACTTTAGCAAAACTAGGCTTACCTCCTAGAGATGATTGCATTTTCTCCTTGTGTATGCTAAAGGATAAACTGATTGCTATGCAAATGATGCAAGACGAGTTTGACAAAGTGATCAAGGGAATAAATGACTTCAGAAATTAGTGGAACTATCTAGGAAGATTCAGTTTGCCTTCGTTTTGGAATAAATAAAATTGGGAAATATCTTGGCAGAATTCATCTAATCAACTGAAGGCTACAAAGCAAGATCTAGGGTGTTTGGCTATGCAGGGAGAAGTGACGATATTTTATGCTATAGTTTTCAATTCTCTCTGTAGGGATTTTACTATTTAGGCTGCATTAAACAAGATTATACAAAATCTCCCTACCACCAGGTATCATATAAGATCATAGTTGGTGGTGGTAATCACCAAATACAAGAATGTATAGTGGATGGCTATCGGTGAGTGAGATAAACTAGTCAAAATCTCAATGGTAATCGGGCATCTCTCTACCACGTCACATGCCACTTAGTCGATTCAAATGAACTAGTGGGGACTGGACCAATCTTAGGATTAGAATTAAATTCCCTTTATCACCATGCAAGTGCTAAGTGTGAGGATGCATGGAGCACACACAATCATCCCTATAGTACTAACGAAGAAAACAAAATCTTCAAAGCTGCGAAGGTGTCATGATGATTAGTTACTTCATTTCCAAAATTTAATTTATTTGAGTTTATTTAAATTTAATGTCAAATTGGTTACAATAAAGACATTTTATTAGACAGTTACTTTTTGAAAACTATTATTTAAAACCCTATTTCCCATTATGGGGGGTTTTTGACAGAAGTGAGAAACTTTTCTAAGTTACGAAAACTAATTGTTCTTGCTGCACAATTTTTATTTACAATTCTGAAATATATCCTAGCAAATTAAGAGATTTGTCTTTTGTTTGTGTTATTTAAATTTGTAATCACAGAAAATCAAATCTAAGGCTTTCCCTCATTTATGAATTAACTTGTTTGGTTTTTATTTTTCTGATATTTATATTATCAACATAGATCTAAGTGACTTGTCATGAGTTATTGTAATCGAAGGCTTGTCTTCTATTTTGCAATATTTCCTGCTTCATTAGTGATTTGAGATTTATATGTCTCATTCTTATTTATGTTAAATGTGTTTTAGTTAAATATTTTATATGTTCTTTAGATTATGGATTTTTACTCGGCTGTTATGAATTCCAGTCATGATATCTATTATTAGCTGTATTCATGTACAAGTTTAGGGTGAAGCATGAGGATGCTTGCACTTGTTTCTCATGTCATTATTTAGCTTGAGAATAGGGGTTGTGTTGATACTTTGCTATTTTTATTTTTCCTTTATCTTTGTTTTTCATTGATTTTGGCTATCCCGTTTTAAATTCGTCATTACCTCTTGGGATTTATTGGGATTAGTTTCATAGATTGTAAAATTTTTAATTATGTATCTCTCTTCTGTTAATGTCACAATTTCTTACAAATATTAATTACCTATGTATAACCTAACTCTATTTGTGTATCAAAAATCATAAAGATGAATTTTAGGGTTACCCTTTGTGGTGTGTTGGAGGTCAGCGGTGACACCTAGAGTGGGAGGAATTATTAGTCCTCAGTGAATGCGTACTTGAGTCGTTCATATGTGGGAACGATTTTATTACCAACATTATTTTTGCGCCGTTTCCGGGAAATATTAGTTTAACTATGTGGATGACTAATTCTAACCCTGTTCAAACACATATTTTGTTTGGTTTGGCTGATCAACGTAGCATACTAAATGGTTTGTATGAATTGTCATTACAGGCCTTCCGGACACACCAAGATCTTTGTCAGAATTGGGAAGTCCTAGCACAGGAGGATGAACAAGCCCTGCCAAACCCAAAAATCACTCAACTACAACAACCTCAGAAGATCTAATATTGCAACAAAAGTGAACATACATCACTCCCAGGTCGTCTTCTGAAACACACCTTGTATTTTTATATTTATTTAGATATAGGTTTATTTGTAAATTTGTATTGATGTGATTTAATTTTGGTTTACATTTCAATTTAGTTCAAACCTAGATACCCCCTGAAGGTTGACCATATCTACGTATGAGGTTAGTCATTACCCTTTAGAGGACCCAAAATTTCTTGTTACTATAGCAAACAGAAGGAGATACCTTGACAAGTTTATACATAAACACCTTTTGTCTCCTAACCCTAGGGTATATGGATTCCTCGTTTCTTCCCATTCAAATAGTAGAGTCATAGATTCTTCATCATCATATCAGTCCAATAGGACATTCTTCCCTCACCTGTCTACGCGTTCATACCATCCACCTCATTCCCCTTACCAATCCTTACCACCTTCCCCTACTTCATCGCCTTCTCCTCCCTCTCCTCTAGTTCCCCCACTAATGAACGTCTGGGTGAATGCTTGGTATTGTCCCCTGAATCTACAGGGGCCTTTACATGAATTTTTTCCTAAGTATGACAAAAAAATTCCCAGGTTCGATAACGAGGGATATCGAAATGCTGAAGAGTATGTGGTCAAGTTCCAAGACGACTGCAAAAAATTAGGGGTCGCATATGATGATATCTGCATGAGGTTGTACATCCAAAGCCCCAAGGGTGAGCCTTAGAAATGGTTTAAGACCCTTGCCCCCAATAGTATCAATACCATGGATAGGTTTATTGAGTTATTCTCACAACAATACGATGTTAAGAAGAGTAATCAACTATTGCTCACAGAATTTTCAGCTCTCAAACTGAAACATGATGAGTCTATGTCAGAGTTTAATAAAAGATTCACTAAATGTTACAATCACTTACCCACCATTGTCCAACCATTTGATAATATTTTTGTGGTAGCATATTCCATGACAATTGACAATGAATTTTCATATACTTTCCAAGAGAGAGAGACCGATGCGTTAGCTGATGCGTAGGTCAAGGCATGTTCCTGTGAGGGTAAAATTATCGCTACACGAAAGTGAGTCTCTCATGATACACACTCTACAGGGAGAAAGAAAGCTATTGGAAATTCACCTCAGCTTCCTACTTCTTCCTCCTTCTAGGATAAAAAATTTAAAGAAATTTCTAAGCTAATTAAATCTTTGACTAATAAGATTCAACATCTAGAAGTTGGAAATAGGGCGGCCCGTCCTCCTTCTAATCCCTTAGTCCAACATAATTTTTGTCCAAATCTGCCCAACTATAATTCAAATTACCCTCATAGAAATCAAGACCCTTTTAACCACCCTCATCCTCAACAAATGTTACAGAGAGGACAGAGGCTTGACAAGCCACCTGTATAACCTCCTCTAAAAAATAATGCCAATCTTGTGGATGAGTATGACGATGATTCTTCCAATAGGCTCACGAAACCGGAGGAGGGTGAGTATCTGAATGTGGATTCCATAAATTCTTTCAAGATGCTTTCCTTTGATTCCCATAGATATTTGGAGCAGGATTTCTGGGACCTCCAAATTCAAATATTTTTGGAATGGCTAGAAGCCCAGTTCTAGCATAAGTACAACCTTAGACCTAGGAAAAATTAGGAACCTCATAAGGAACCTTGCCCATAATATCATCCAGCCAAATATAAAATTGCGCCACCTCCCAAACCTAATATTGTAGAGATGGATACCCCTCTTCCTAAAAATTTTAGCTTGCAAACTGAGTTAAATAAGTTCAGGATTAGTATGTTGTTGATTGAGGTTGTAAAACTACCCAATTATAAGCGAGATATTTATTAATTTCTTAAAGGGTCTCATTAGCCACTACAGGAAATGGGATTGACTGATGTTAACAATGTCTAAGATGACACCCCCCAAGATTTCCCTTGGCCTCGAAAAAATAAAATAAAATGGTAATTCGATGCCTCCTTTCTACATCAATATGAATATCCATGACTAGAATCTTCATAATTGCATGCTTGATTCAAGCGCCTCCCATAACCTCATTCCCAAGGAGATCATGGATAAAATTGGGCTCAACATGACTCGAGAATATCATGATATTTATTCTTTTGACTCCCACTAAGTCAAATTATTAGGTGTCATCAAATATTTGGTAGTTTTCTTAGCCCAGGTCCCGATTAAAAGTGTGATTATGGATATAGTTGTTGCATATGTTCCTCCCAATTATGGGATTCTTCTCTCTAGGAGTTGGGGTTCCAATATTAGAGGATCAATCCAACTAGATCTCTCCTATGCTACCATCCCCATCTTTAGAGGACATACTCGTCGCTTGTATAGGGAGTCTAGGTTAAATTATTCAATTAGTTCAGAGCAAAACCCTGAGAACTCCCCAGTTTACACTTTTGAAGAAAACATGGGAATTTTTTTTTTTTTTCTATCTCAAAAGAGGAAAAGTTGTCTCTCACTGAGAAACATGATCTACTCTCCTTTCCCCTAGACCCTAACAAAGTTTGGAAGATGTAATTTGATGGTTCCTCCTCCAAATCTAGGTCTGGTTCTGGTGTTATTCTAATACCACCCTCTCAAAACAATTCTTCCTTTTCTTTTAAATTAATTTTTGTAACAAAAAGTAATACAGATGAGCATGAAGCCCTTCTCCTTGGATTAGAAACAATGCACAAACTTAATATTAAGAATATATCTATATTTGGTGACTCTGTAATCAAGTAATAAACAAATTTCAGGCTAAGCATCCTCATTTTCACCCCTATAGGAACCAAGTTTGGGACTTGGTCGATAATGTTTTCTCAGAAATAAACTTTACCACTATTCCTCACGAACAAAATCAATTAGGAGATATTATGGATATTACGACAACCACTTTCATCCCACCATTTGGACTTAGGATTAATTTTGAAATAGAATTCCTATATAGGCCCTCAATACATGACAATGTAAATAACTGACAGGTAGGATGAGAAGGAGATAAAGAGGTTTATACATCTAATCGGAGAATTATAAGATCATTGAATAGATGAAGAGAAAGATATTGACCAAGATTAGGCCAATGCTCCCCCTTTAACCCCTAAGATAGGAAAGCACAACGTCATTCAATTGAAAAATAATTACATCCCCTGAGGGTTAATTCATTTGGAGAAAATATTCTTCCGCAACGACATCATTATCGTCATTACCCTTAAGCCTCTCAATATCGAGGTAGAAGCCGTAAAAATTTCTACTAAATATAAGGATAAATTGATTAATTTTTCTAATCTTCTCCCGCCCTAGGTTAAGGAGCGATATATTCACCTCCCTTAAAATTATGTTGATGGTTTTACTTGGTCATATGACGACCTCAAATCCTATGACCAAAGCATAATAGAACTTTAGATTCCCTTGAAGGAGGGAGCCAAACCTTTCAAGAAAAAGCTCCATCACATTAACACTCTTCTCCTCCCTCCCATTGAAAACGAAATCAAGAAACTTATGGATGCCAAGATAATTGTCGATTTACGATACTATACTTGGGTGGAAAATCTAGTCCCCATTAGAAAGAAAAGTAGAAAAATTCGGATGTGTGTAGATTTCAGGAATCTTAACCAAGCTTCCCTGAAAGATAATTATCCTTTCTCTAAAATGGATGTTATACTCAAATGAGTAGTCAATGCCACTCATAGATCCATGATAGATGAATTTTCTGGATACATCCTTATAGCTATCCATAAAGATGATATGTACAATACTGCCTTAACCACCCCTTGGGGTACATTCATGTACCAGAATATGCCTTTCGGGCTGATGAACGTGAGAGAAAAATTTCAAAGAGAAATGGATATTTCTTTCACTAATGAGAAGGATTGGTTCATAGCCATTTATTTAGATGAAATTACCACCTTCTGCTCATGTGGCAACCCTCATTTTAAACATCTTGAAGTAATCTTCCAGAAGTGTCGCAGGTTTGGCTTGACCCTAAATCCAAAAAAATATTTATTTTTGATGACCGAAGGGAAAATGATGGGGTACATAGTGTCCCAGAAATATGTTAGAATAAACCCTGAAAGGGTGCATGATATTCAAACCATTTCTCTTCTTCGCAATAAGAAATAGGCCCAATAATTCTTTGGAAACATATTTTTTTTAAGAAGATTCATTCCGAATTTCACAAAACTAGTCAAGAGTATCACTCATATGCTGAAAAAGGGTAATGATATCAAATGGGATGAAGATTCAAAGAACTCTTTTAAAGAAATTAAAATAGCTATTATGGAGGCCCTATCCTTATTAGCCCATACTATACGAAGGATTTCATCATATTTCTGTTTTCCTCAGAACATACTATCGTTGTTGTCTTGCTGCAAAAAAACCAACATGGGTATGAAAACGCTGTTTCTTTTTCAATAAATCTCTCCAAAATGCAGAACTGAAATATAACATCATATAAAATTAGTCATATGCCCTAGTCAAAACTCTTAAATCTTTCAGAGAATACATTCTTCTAGCTAAATCGATAATATTTATTCTGTACACTACAATAAGAGATATACTCTTACAACATGATACCGAAGGGAGAAGAGGAAAACAGATTTCCAAAACTCAGGAATATGATCTGGAACTAAAACTATTAAAATTATTAAAGGGAAAGGGTTAGCTAAGTTATTGAGCGAGGAAAACTTTGATGCACTGGGCATCAACTTAACTGCTCTTGAAATCTCGGTGGCAGTGAGTGAAGGTAAACATGATAAGAAATCACAGTTGCTGCTACCTTTGTCAAATCTTGGTACCATTCATCCAGATTTTCTATTGTATGAGATTTACAAGGATATTATTAGTTACCTTCAGACTATGCAGTTGCCTAGTTCCTTGAGCAAGGTTTCAAATATATTAATTATTGCATTTTCAATGGTAAATTATAATGGAAAGATCCAATAGGTATACTTTTGAATTGTGTCCTACTGTCTCAAGTCAAATATCTGATTACTCAAAATCATGATGAGGCATGCGGTGGCCACTACGCCTGGAGGGATATGACCCATAAAATTTTAAGAGGTGGCCTTTATTGTCCCACCCTCTTTCGCGATGTGAGCATGAAAGTGGGGGATTATCACCAATGCTATATTTTTGTTGGAAAGAAAAAATCTTGTTTCCTTTCCCCTCAAGCCCATCATAATCGAAGCACCCTTCCAGCAATGGGGCTTAGACTTCACCAGAGAGATCCATCACCCTTCTAGCATACAACACCATTGGGTTATCACCACAAATGATTATTTTACAAAGTGGGTGGAATCCGCACCATTGAGGAAGATTAATGATAAATATGTAATGGAATTTCTAAATGAAAACATATTTTCTCATTTTTGTTGTCCCTAAAAGATCATAGCTAATAACGCTAAGTTTTGTTTTTTTCAACTGATTTTCAGAATTTTTGCGATAATTATGAGGTTAATTTAGGACACTCAACTGCTTATTACCCTCAAGGAAATAGGTTTGCTAAGTCCACTAATGAGAATATCATTTAAATTTTGAAAAAATCCTTACTTTCTAAGAAGAAAAACTGACATGTAGGATTAAAATATGCAGTCTAGGCTGATAGGATCAGTACCGAAAAATCCCTTGGTACCTCTCCTTTTCAACTAGTTTATGTTCTAGAAATTTTCTTCCCATTATACCTAGGTACTAAGGTTATGAAAATCTTGCAAGTACTAAATGAAGAACCCAACAACCTACAAATGATAATAAATAAAATTATTCAACTGCAACAAGAAAGGGAATTGGTCTCTGAAAGGATAAATTAACACTATTCTAAGGTTAAAAAGGTCTTCGACAAACAGGCTAAGAACAAAGTTTTATTCCTTGAAGACTGGGTCCTCAAATGGGACAAGAGAAATGAGGAACCAGGTAAGCACAGTAAGTTCGACAACGTGTGGCTAGGACCATTTGTCATTGATAAAGTTGAGGGAGAAAAATATTTCTCGCTTAAGAATTTTGAAGGAGAAGAGGTTGGTCGTGCCATTAACAACAAATTTCTTAAGCATTATGTTACCTACTAAATATTTTCGGTTTAATTATAATAGTAATAATAATAATGAAAATTAATATGGAAATGAAATAACCATAATCAGAAGTGTTTAGTAATATATATAAAAAAAAACCTGGGTCTATAAGAGTAAAAATTAAAGCCTCTATAATTGGAATATTTGTATATTTGTCACAACATTCATTGTATAAATAAACCTGCATACCATTAAAAATAAAAATAATAAGCACATAAGGTCATCTGTTAGGTACCTATAATATTAGTGTAGCCTCTTATTGTTATTAGTGTAGCCACATTATTATTATTTTTGTGCCCATATAGTCCCCACATTGTTATTATTGTGCCCCATAGATGTAACCCTATTATTGTTATTGTTGTGCCCATGTGGTCCCCATATTGTTATATTATGACCCCTTAGACTCCTATATATATAGAAGGTAGGTTTTTTCATTTGTATCATCCAAGAATTGTTCATTTATGTAATGTTAAGTAGTTTTCCCACTTGATGAGGCTTATTTGTAAGTCATTGATCTATATTTTATTCTATTTGCGAGATGGTTTCATATCTTTTGGTAGCATAGCTTGGGATTCTAGGGTTTCTCTTCTTCAAATAGGTCATCCTAGAATTTTCGCTATAAATTTTTTATACGAGGCTTCAGAAGCTAAAATATTTACCCCGTTGAGCAGAAAACTTGATGAATTTTGTGTAAAAATTTCAGACCTTGATTCACAATAGTTTTAGAGATATGATCTTTGGAATTTAGGGTTTTTGCAGGCTCCGAAATTTCATCTCAAACAAGTGACTGAGGGAAAATCGTCATAACTTTCGTTTCCAGAATCAGATTTGAATTCTATAAAAAGTGGTTGAAAGTGCACGGAATTTAGTTTTTTTTGTACAAATTGCAGGTTTGAAGGTCAAAACAATGACACGTGGCACATCGTATAAGTTCTCTCTATTGAACTAGTCCATAATTAGGTCATTGTGGGAGATCGAGCATAAATTTGTCTTGAAGAATCCAAATTAGGTCTGACCCGTGCCATTGGAAAGAAGAATGAGAGGGATACTACAAGATGGAAGTTAAAATATTTGGTATCTGAAATCATAGAGATACATCAGTTTCAATATCGAGTTCCTGAAAAGCAATAAAACTGTGTGTTTTTGTTTTTTAAATTTTATAAAAAAAAAAAAGAGAGTTTGAAGTGATTCCAAAGGGCATATTGAAGCATTGATATCAGTATTGGGTTCTATAATTCCCCCCAAAAATAATTCCATATCCATTAAGCCCTCAGAAAACTCTACTATGACACATGAAGAGTAAGAAGGTAAACATGATATATAATTACAAGACCAAGTGCAACAAATTTCGCTCTCACAAAAAGTAACCAAAAATGAAATGGAAGCTAAGATGGATAGTTTTAAGAAATGCATGGAAGCTAAGATGGATGGTTTGAAGAAATACATGGATGACATGAAAGCAAAGATCGATGGTGTAGAAGAAAAAATGAAAGGCAACATGGAATACATGATGAATGGTCTAAAAACATACATGGAAGGTTTGAAGGAAGGTTTTACAAAGTTGCTACAAGAAATGATTCCTAATGGCGAAAGGGTAGTAGATGAAACTCATGATGAGAAAAAAAAAATGTTGATCATGATTTCATAGACTCTAATGTTGGATTTAAGACCCACCATATTCCAAAGATTGATATGACGAAGATTGATGCAAGGATATGATAACATGGATACTACAAATGGAGCAATACTTTGAGCTCCATAATGTGAAACACACAAAAAAGGTATGCATTGCAGCTTTGTATTTAGAAAACAATCGGTTTGTATGGTATTGATGTATTTTTTCTGGTAAACCACTTGTCACTTGGTCAATGTTTACGGAGGAAATGATAACACATTATGAGGATAAAAATACCAACACCTTTAGCTAATTGATAAATATAAAAAGAAGGGTTCACTGATGGAGCAAATTGAGGACCTCCAAAAATTGAATATAAGGGTAAATAATATTCTAGAGGACTATATGATTGATGTATTTATAGGGACTTTAAAGGATAACATAAAAAATTAGGTTCACCTTTGGGAACTTGATTCATTAGAAAAGGTATTCAGGGTGGCAATAAAAGTTGAAAGAAAAATTATGACAATAAGAAAGTATACTAATAAAAACTATAAATATGGAAATGTTACTACTCCTAGCCTTCCACAACCCATAAGGTTGACACCATAATAATTGGAGGAGAAAATATCAAAAGTGATTTGTTACAGTTGTGATAGAAAATATACTAATGGTCATAAGTGTGCTGAGAATAAATTAATTTACATAGATTGTGAAGAGGGGGAATAAAAGGAAAAAGAAAATTCAAAAGAAAAGGATGTACACCAAGAACCAACCCTAGATAAAGAATAAATGAATGCTATGATATCTTGTAATGCATTGGAAGGAATTACCACTCCTCAAACTCTCAAGATAGAATGACATATCAAGAAGAAAAAGGTAATAGTGCTGATTGATTCTGGCAGTATCCATAATTTTATTCATTATAAGATATCCAAGGAATTGAATTTCTTCCCATATCCAACACCAAAGTGTCAAATGATGGTTGCATATGGAAGAATTATAAATTTCTCTAGAAAGTTCCATAATATCAAGCTAAACATGGGGGAATATGTATTTAATAGTCCAATTATTTCTATTCCAATGGGAGGTGCTGATGTTATACTAGGAGTCCAATGGTTACAATCCTTGGGGAAAGGAAAGGAAAGGAGTCCAATGTAAAGAAAAGGAAAGGAGTCCAATGGTTTTCTTGAAATGTTTTTGGGAAGGAAAGGAAGTTGAATTACAGGGTATTGTAGGGAAACCAGGAAAGATAATCAATTCTAATTTCATGAAAAAGTTTATGAAGAAAGAACAATGAGGAGTAATTGCATAATTATGCTCGCTACAGGTTCAAGTAGTGGAATATCACATCGAGAATAAAAAAAAGTTATCCAAATCTTAGAGTATAACCTCACTTTCTCGTAGAATCGAATGAAACAATAGGAAAATCAACATCGCAACGAAAGAAGTGGTATTTTTACGGCTACAGCCATACAAAAAAATATTCCTCAAGGAATGTAAGAAGGATAATAAATTATCACCAATGTATTATGGTCCTTACAAGGTGTTGCAAAAGAATGGTACTATGTCATACAAGTTGGAGCTTTCATCATCTTCCCGAGTGCACACAGTTTTCCATGTTTCATGCTTAAAGAAGGTTATAGGTGGCAAGCTCCAAACTCAAACAATATTGCCATAACTAGAAGAGGAAGGAAAAATCATATTGGAACCTGAAGCAGACATGGAAACAAGAACTCGACAACTAAGGAATCGATCAATTTCAAAGTATCTCATCAAGTGAAAGAACTTATCGGCTGAAGATTCCTCATTGGGGGATGAAATTTTTTATACAGAAGCACCCAAAACTACTCAAGCGTTGAGGAAAACAACTTGTTGAAGGAGAGGGGCATGTTAGGTCCCTATAATACTAGTGTAGCCCCATTATTATTATTGTTGTGCCCATGTAGTCCCCATATTGTTGTTATTGTGCCCCATAGGTGTAGCCCCATTATTATTATTTTTGTGCCCATGTGGTCCCCATATTGTTATATTGTGACCCCTTAGACTCCTATATATATAAGGTACATTTTTTCATTTGTATCATCCAAGAATTTTTGATTTATGTAATGTAAAGTAGGTTACCCCCTTGGAGAGATTGATTTCTAAGTTGTTGATCTATATTTTATTCTATTTTATGAACTAGTTTCATAACATCATCTTTCCCCATCAGGAATTTAATAAGTGCTAAATTTTCTATTATAGTTTTTCTTAATATGCCCCAAGTGGTTATTAAATACAAGGAGCTTTAGGGCTATGCAATCTACATACAAAACAAATTTAGACCCCACTTAAATTATTTATCCTACATCCCTTAAGGTAATAATACATCTATGCATTATTTTATAAGTCATGTGAGATTATTTTATTTTGTAGCCATCCTTAACCTAGGGCTATAAAGAAAATTTGTTCTCCTCCTCTACGAAAAAGTACCATGATAGTTTGTTCGTTACTAATCTTTATCTTGTCTTCTTAGGATGGGGTATGATAACAACCTCCGTCGAGGCTATGGATGCTCGCTGGAAGCAGAGCAAGGTCAATGGTATTGAGAAATTTAGTGAGAAATATACCTATCCCCTTACGTTTTGGTTTAGCAGGGATTTTTGATGACTTCGTAGGGGTTATGGACACTTGTTGACAACGGATCAAAATCAGTGGAATCCGAAATTTCCAGTGTGGTTCTTCTTTTATAATTCATGTGAGGTTCTTTTATGTTGTAGTCATCCTTAACCCAGGGTTATAAAGAAAAATTTCTCTCCTCTTCTATGAAAAAGTACCATGATAGTTTCTCCCTTACTAATATTTATCTTGTCTTCTTAGGATGGGGTATGCTACAACCTCCGCTGGGGCTATAGATGCTCACTGGAAGCAGAGCAAGGTCAATGGTATTGAGAAATTTAGTGCGAAATCGACCAATACCCTTACGTTTCGGTTTAGGGGGGGCTTTTTGATGACTTCGTCGGGGCTATGGACACTCGCTGAAAGCGGATCAAGATTAGTGGCATTGGAAATTTCCAGTGTGGTTCTTCTTGTCGTGTTGTGAAGGAAAAATAAATGAAAGAAATAAATTGAGTACACAACAGACGTTAACGTTATGGAAAAATAAAAATCTAAGGAAAATCCTACTGGTAAGGCAACAAATGACTCCGTCGGGGCTATGGACGCTAACTGGTAGCGAAGCAAAATTTGATGGTAACTTCCATGCAGGGGTGTCCTAAAACCTTGTGTTTTGTTGTTTTCAGTCCCTATGTCTACTTCGTTGCAACATATCAGTCTTCCCACATGAAATATTGTTACATAGACCTATATAAAGTATTTAGGAGACATTAATTCCTCCTACTTCCACCTTATTTCCCTAAATTTTGTTGTTTATGGCTTAACCGATATAAATATCAATTTGGGAAGCCTTTGGGATAATCTATGACAAAATCATCACTTATTCTGCACTTATATGTATAACGAGAAAGAAATATGCATTCTAAAATGGATTGAATAGCCATTTATAAGCATTCATGATAAAAGGGAAAATAAAATCAATAAGAAATATTAATTTGTCTCCTTAACTTATGCAACATAATTTAAGTCAAAAGAAATAAAAAAATTAACCATTCATTTTTAAATTTTAGTAAAGTAAAGCTCTTGCATTGCCCATAAATATGCCACTCTTAATTATATATGCATAAGTAATAAAAATGTTCGACGTCAAGTCCGTTAAAATGTTTCAATTGGGCTCCCACGCTCTATAATATGTAAGTTATATACAAAATTATACATTAAGCATACTTCCAGTCAAAATTGGGTTGAGTATCCTGAGAATCTAGCTATCTGAAACTTGAATTATCTCCTTAGCAGTTTTGGAAGAGCCCACAAGGTGAACACTTCCAGCTGGTTCTCGTGGTCAAATACTCTAAACTCCTTGGTAAATTCCAGGTAGAAACGTCAGTTGGTTCTCAATACGAGTCATGCGCTCTTCCATTAACACCAACTGATGCAACATTCTATCCATTTTATCATGAATAGTCTCTCATCGGACTCTGATACTATTCCCAATGCTTTCCATCACAAGTTTCTCCATCCACTGCAAGAAGTTATGGAAATTATTGCGTTTAATGCAACAATTTTCATTATATAATATGATTAGTTCCCTTCGTTTCTGCATTAATTTTTCTCTTTAACCCATCGCATCACAAATATTCCCCTCATGTTGTATCCATATGGAGTTGTATCGTCAAGAAATCTACGCCGTTGGTTATTTTTGACTCCATGTCCCAACTAGTAAGGCACTTGACCTGCGTTCTTGGTTCCCAACAGAGGGGAACCAAACCCAGATGGAGCCCATGCTAGGAGCTAAAATACACCTCCCCTCTCAAATTTTAGAAGTATTCACCCTATGTGTGCTAAATAGAGTAAAATAATGTCACACTAAGGAGTGAGTAGGTTTGTGGAGCGAATCTTACCTAGTGAGAGATCAACGACCCACATGCGCGTGTTGCATTCCATGATGGCATGCTTTTAGTGTTTTCTTGAAATTCTGATGCATTTAATGTCCTCTCAAATCTTCAAATGATTGTCATCGTAGTCTAGATCTGATGAATTAGCAGTGCGCTCGCATTTGGGTAGGCGAACACTTTAAGGTTGGGCCTACCACCTGATGAATCCTAACCGTTCATGCTTGATCAATCTAAAAACTACTGGGTCTTGTTGCACCCAAAATTTTCTGCTCATTAAGCTTTCCCGGGTGACTCGATGTCACGATAACTGTCGATCAATCCCAGATCTACAGTGATCGCATTCGAACTTGTGAAGTGTTTAATTTTCAGTCTACATGCGATGGGAGGGTCCCTGTTTCCGTGGTTGGTTGGATGACCAATGAAAGATGAGCATATGTATGCCACACTAATTGTTATCTTAATCTCCCATTAAACTTTAATGTTGCCATATTTTCGACCATTCTTCCTTTATTTTTCTCTTTGCATGTTATCCAAGGAAGCATGACCATAGTTGTCTTGAGGTTGTAGAGCTAGTCACTTGTTAATGAGTTCACTCCTATCGGTTGGTAAGTCATTCCCATTTTCCTTATTCATATTATGACTATAATTTGGATGCTTTAAGAATCTATGGATGAACCATCAGGCAAAGAGGCCCTCGTAAATGAGCTGGCTGGGGTTCAGAACAATAATGTGTACTTGACCAACATCCTCACCCTCAAAAGAACCCTTAATCTCTCTACGGACACTATGGCTGATGACTTATGTTTTTTGAAGCCTGGAATCTTGCATGCAACCCTGCCCCTAGTTCACTTTGATCCTGATTCTATTTTTCTATTGGCCGAACGTTACGACCTAGAACAATAAGCACTGTATCTTAGGACAAGTTGTACCTTGTTCTTGCAGCTAGATGAGGAATTAGTAGCTAAAATTTTGGGTATCCCACCCCAAGGCATCGATATCACAGACAAGGGGCTATATAGTGAGTTCATTACATGGGCTGAAGGGGATAATCTTGAGTTTCTAAAGACCCTGTTTGAAATCCCTGGATCAGAGTTGAGATGGATTTTCCCTATACCTACTCAATTTGTTAAGCCATTTTTCTAGACCTTGACATCCCTTCTCTCCATTATCTTTGGTATTTTTGATGATTCCAAGTTAGATGAGTCGGTGTTCTTGGAAATTTTCCTCATCCCCTTCAACCTGTCCATGAAAACATAAATTTTCCTAAGTACTTGGCCCACATCCTTACAATGGAATTATCCACTGCTATCCCTTTCAGCTCTTGTTGTCACTGTTCCTACCTTATTCATTTATCTCTTTATAATTATCCTTCATATTTTCTAGCTTCTAGACTTCCTCTGAGCACCATTGATACTAAAAATAAAGAAAAAGAAGTTTTTCATTGGTTTGATGCACTTTACCCTCAACCTATTTCGTTTTCTTATTCTTAGTACACCAATTGTTTTTCTCACCATTTGAAAGCTAAAATAAAATAAGCAAGGATAGGTAGGATCTCAGAGGAACAAGCCAAAATTTTAAGGCTAATTGAGCAGGAAAGTATTGGGATTTGGTTTCTATTGCCTGAATATACGGTGATTCGTTTGTATGCATTTGACAAGAAACTTTCTCGGTTACCTATGCATCACCTTTACTATTCACATATGATTTTTTAAGGAAAAAGGTGATAGTCAATGAATCCCATTTTGTTTCTAAATATTAGGTAAGTGGGAATGATAACTTCATGCTCAAGTAATTTGGGAAATTACACTTGAGGTTGGGTAATGGTGTGCTATATTGGTTATCCCCAAGTTGTAGCAATTATCCTCAACAATCAACTATCGTTGGCCATTTTGACCATGGATAACTAAGATTTAACTATGTTCAACATGGTTGACCATGATTTTTATATTAGCCACATTCAAAGTTGTTCATATATGTTGATCAAACATGTTTGACCATGTTTAAACATGACTAACCATGTTTGACTAGGTTGACTATGGTCATTTATGGTTTACCATGTTTGCTATATTGGCTACATTACATATGTTTAGCATTGGTTGAGTGTCTTGAATGTGTTGACTATGGTTATGTATGTTGACTGTGTAATGATGTTCACTATGGTTGATAATGTGACTATGTTTTACCATTGAAACATTGAGATATTGTGACAATGTTTGACCATGTTGACCATGGTTTACCATGTTTGAACATGTTTGAAAATGAAGATTGCGTTAGACCATATTTGGCCATGGCTAACTATGGGTGACCATGATGAAATTTTCACATTGTGGTAGTAAGATATGATCATCATATTTTGGATCCAATTTTTAATTCACCTCATTGTGATGTTGATTTTTGTTCATTGCATTGCAAAATTAATTTCTTTTCATTACATTGCAATGTTGAATTTTATTCACCATGTTGTGACATTGTAATTTGTTCATCACATTGTGACCTAATTTTTTTGTACTTCACAAGAAACATTGACTTTTTTCCATGACATTACAACATCGATTTTTGTTTGTTAAATTTTGAAAGTGATGTTTGCTCATACATCATTTTTTTTCATTGTATTGCAACATTAACTTTTTCTTTGTCACACTGTGACATTTATTTTTGTTTGTTACATTTCCACATTAATATTTGATCATGACATTGCCATGCCAATTTTAGTTCATCACATTATGATGTTAATTTATTTACATCATATTGTGACATTGATTTTTGTTCATCACGAGGTTTATTTTAGTTGATCACATGTGTCGTTGGCTTTTGTTCAAAGCATTACGATGTTAATTTTTTTATGTTGACATTTGTTTGTTCCATTGTAATGTTGAATGTTGCTTATCACATTGCATTGTCAATATTTTTCATTACATTGAAAACTAAATTTTGTTTTTCATATTGTGAGATTATTTTTTCATCACATTGTGAAGTTGATATATGTTCATCACATTGTGACATTGGTTTTCATTCATCACATTGTGACATTGGTTTTTGTTCATCACATTGAGACATTGCGATTTGTTATTTATAATGTGATGTCAGTTTTTATGAACATGGTTGTCTTTGGTCAACTATGGTTCATTGTGAGTGTACATGGTTGACCATGGTCACCAATATTTAATTATAGATGAATATGATTGACGAGTGTTACTATGGTTTTCCATGTTGACCATGGTTTACCATTATTGATTTGTTTTGACCATGGTTGAATACAATTGCATTGTTGACCATATTAAACCATGGTTGCTATTGTTTGATAATGGTTAAATATTGTCAACCATGGGTGATTATAGGTGAACTTGATTAACCAAGGTTGTAAATGTTTAACTATAGGTCATAGTATGATCCGGATTTATGTAGGAACGCAACAGAATAAACACATAACCATAAATACAGAGATGCAGTGGAAATAACAATTCATTTAATTAATATCAAAGAACTAAAATTTGCTTATAGACAGAATGGAAATAAAACTAGCTAGGGCGCTGGTAGCTATCTCTGAGAAGAGATGTGGCGGCTACAGGCCTCTGAACTGAGTTAAAATGAGGCTTGAGGGCCTATTTATTATTGAGAAACAATGGATAACTCTAAACATCCAAAAACCTAACCCTACGAGATGAAGCACCAAAACTATGGGCCCCGTTTGGGTAAATTGGTGTTTCAATTTCCCAGGGATGTAACTTTGGCATACTATCTCCGTTTGACGCACATGGTACATCATTAGAAAGATCTATTCGAGGAATACAACTTTCACCATGAATATCCATTCTGGACGAAATGATATTAACTAGAGGCGCGATGCCCAAAAAACATTGTTTAGGGCCTCAAAACGACTCCGAAGTTCAGGACCCGAAAAACTGCTAAAAATAGTAAGTTGTGCCGAAACTGAAAAACTGAAAGAGGCAATGGTGGGGCCCCAAGTGGAATAGGTAGGTGGCCAAAAATATCCACCTGGATCATAGTATTGTTAATCATATTGTCAATTTGTGATATCCCCTCGCTTAATGATGTGTTTTTAAACAATTGTGCATAAGTTTAGTATGATACATGGAAAATAGATGAACATTTTAATTATCTGTAATTCATTAGTGATAATGGTTGTTTGTAAAAGATGTAATCATGTTTTATTTTATGAATAAAGATAAAAACTGGAAAATTAATGGCCAAGTAAAAATGGTTGAAAGAGGAAGAAGGATACAATTTAATTATGAAAATTCATTATTACTATCCATCAACAATTCCTAGTCATGTACTCTGGGTGATTAAATTAAATTCATAAATTATGATATTGGTCAAATAAATGTTTCATAAAATACATGGTATTGCCCTCTAGTGTGGGAAACATGAAATTATCAATGAGAATACAACTACCTGTCACATGTTGGTGAGGTGGAGTGTTACACAACATTTTGTCACCATCCCTTCAATCCCTCATCCCATACATTGGAGGACTATTCTCGTGACCTATGAATAACAAAATGTTTTGAAAACACCTTGATGGCATATTTATTCATAAGGGCAAGAATTCTCCTTGAGAACATTTCCTTAGAAGAGCCCCAAAACCCATGTTTTGGCATTGGCGCGAGTATTTAGTTCATCCCTCGCGCTAATGGGGAAAATATACACTAGTGGGCGCGCCAGCTGGTGCTCTGTCCCTGTGTTGTGCCTGTGCCAATCAATTTTGGAATGTTTTTAAAAAAAATGAGGTGGAAGTTTCCTTTAACCACCTCAGGAATGAATCATAAAAAAAAGGTTGGGCTGTTTGGCTCTGGATATCCTTGTTTAGGAAGAGGTTTTACACCTCTCATGGAACCTTCCTAAGAGATAGGACTCTCCCCCATGATTATAGGGAGCCTAACCTCTCCTTTTCCATCTATAAAAGCCTGCCCTCTCCATTTTCTAGCTAGTTGAAATTTTGGGAAGGAAATTATAGCTGAGTGACAATCAAGAGTAGAGCTAAGTAGAACCCTGTGAGAGAGAGAGTTTTGTCAAACCCCTGACGAGCTTTGTGAGACACGTCTCGCTGGAATCCTGTCAACGGAAGATCACAATGTTAGAGAACCAATTGTAATCATTCTCTCGTATCTTAATATACACGACTCTACTATTGGTTCCATGATTGTGTTTGTCCATTATATAATGCAATTTCATTTGTTCCTCTCTGACTGATCGATAGTTATAAAGCGTGAAATATTACGTTGCATGTTGTCTCTCTTCTTTACATGTGTATAGGTATCTGGATGTAGCGAGCCAATGGATCGTGACCTGTCCATCTAGGAACAGAAGTGCCACTTCTTCTTCGACAATAGCAGCGAAGGAATCATGGTAAGCGATCTATCATGATTCTATATTTTGTAGCTAGGAATCAATAGCTTTGCGTGTTTCGATTGTTGCTAGACCCACTCTAGGGCTAGTGGGATCATCTTTGTCCGTAGAGGGTATTTACCTCCATAACAATTTGGCGACTCCGCTGGGGAACAGTGGGAGTTGGTTTGTCCTCCATTGGGTTGTTTTTTGGCTTTTTGTTTGATTAGTCTTCTTTTCTAGTTCACCTTCCTTGGTGTTAAAACCATGTTTAGCCCCCAGAAGACCAGATCTAGCCTCTATTCGTTCATTTTCATAATTTTCTAGGGTAAACCTGATTGGCGAGGTTATCCCTCTGATAGTCGTACCGAAGGGCGCTAGTTGCTAGTTAGGCACCCATGCCATCCCCTATTTGGCGTAGATTATAGCTAGACAGGCATGCCAACCCTGGTAGGTTTTAGGGTTTGCCTGTTTTTGGACTCTCTGAGCTTAAGTTTTGGTCCTGGTTTGTTTTTTCTGATTGTTTCAGTGCTTTGAAGTCATTTTTGAATTTTTTTAGCCCTTTTCCTTTGGTTGTTTGCCCTTTTATGTTAGTTTTTCATTTTAGCCTTAGGGCTTCTAGGTGCTTCAGTGTGTTGAGCCTCCCATGGGAGTATTGGGTCTTTGCTTTCCCGGTCAACTTTGTTTCTGCTTCTTTGCATTCATCTTGCTAAATCCAATTGAGTCACTGCATTTATTGAGTGATTTTCCTCTCTTTCATTCAAGTTTCACTTTGTGTTGCTCCAAGCCTAGATCACACAGTTTGTTTGAGTCTTTTTCGAGATTCTTCTTTTCTTTGAGGGGTTTTATCATCGGTTTGAGTCTTGATTGTGCTTGTTTGAGTTGAGTGAACTTGTTTTGTTTCAGCTCTCTCTCTATCATTCTCAAATTGATGTTTTCATTATTTTTTCATTTATTTAGTGCACTTGCTCTAATATATTGAAAAATAAAAATAAAAAAATATTTTTCATTTTTGATTGGCATAGTGAAAATTGAAAACTCTTTCGCATTACTAGTGTTGTATAATTCTAGAGAAAAGTTTTCTAGTTTCATTAGCTTGCATTGAAATCGGTAGTGGATGTTTTTGTGTGTTCATTTCACTATCATTTGAAAGCTCTCAACTCTCCCATAGATAGCTCTTCATTGAACAAAATGATATTTTGTGGCATGTAGTTTGAATCTAGAGGTTTTATGAGATCCAAAATTTGATAGGGCCTTGAAATCGAAACGTAAATTGAAGATCAACTTTAAAATTTATTGAATTAACCTAAGGTAGCATTGAAACTTAATGGAACATCTAGTAGTCTAAGGTAGAGACGTGTTCTGGCGTCTTTAAGCCTAGTAGCTGTCGCTCGCCATCTGGCTACAAACAACGCTAGTACTGACTTGTGCTCCTCGTACCGTCATGTATATAAAGGGAGACCCCATTAGGTTGCAAATCCTTTATCCATAGGAAGTCGAGTCTACTGCCTTTTACTCGTGATACACCAGACACAACATTCAGAGAGATTACCTACACATACATTAAGTCCTTGGTTAATTTCTCTTTCATTTTTACCAAGGTGTCTATGGCAGTTCACGGATATCTGGTACACCCATTTACCTAGATTACCAGAGCAGTCATTTTGATCTTTACTGACTCCCTAAATTTGAAAACATCATCAAGCGCTCATCATTTCACGCTTGTTTCCGAACTGAAAGTGATAGAGTCATATTTTACTCGTTTCTAGACTCTTAAAACATGAAACAGTAAAATTTCCAGTTTCAATGTGGTAAAATTCATCACCTACGATCACACGCCCATTTAGAGATTGATTTTTTTGGCATATTTTTGTTTTCCTTGGTTTTTTCCTGTGTTTATTTGCTTTTGATCTCTTCCTCTTTTTGCTATAGTCACCGTGGCGGAACCATCAGTTTCTTCTACTGATAGTCCTTATACAGATGATTCATCAGAAGTCTCTTAGTCCTATGCTAAGCATCAACAGCTTGTTGTATCCGAGTTTCCCTTTGGGGGACTGGTTATATCTGAGCTTCCCTTTGGAGGACCAGTTGAGTTCAATTGGCCCTTGTACAATGCTTGGTTTGGATTTGGAGTTGGGGAACACTTCGCTCTTCTTACATCAGGATCACCATTTTTGGCTGCTGGTGTACCTCCTAGTCCCCGTCATCTTTTAGAAGATCTTACAGCAGGGTCAGATATGGACTCATCCAGTCCTATTCCTAGTGAGGGAATTCCTACTTCTGGTGAAGACTACCAACTTTTTCCTGAAGACATCCCTAAACCATATGTTATGTCTTCACTTGTTCCATTGCTCCTAGCTGGATATAGGTCTTTAAGTTAGTTCATGGCCACCATTACCTCTATGGGAATATTGACTCCGTCCAAGGAACCGACCATTCCCTCATTAGCAATGTTGCCACCAACACCTCTCACGACATCTCCTTTTGTCACATCGGTACCTATTAGACCTACTGTTTGCGTGGCTGCGTCTACGCCTGTTATCACCACTCAATCAACTGGGACCTTGTTAGTTCTTGAAGATGTTTATATGGCTACTACCATTCCTGAGAACCTTTCTCCCGAGGATTATCGGATGACTTTATAGCCACCGATCTCCCAGGTTGATCAGTCCTCTCAGGATATTAATCGTCCTTACTTTTCTCATTATGGAGCAGATGGTACTCCAATCTAATCATTTACATTTCAATATGATGAGCATGATAACCCCATTTATTTGCTTGCTCCTGAGGTTTATCAGTATATTAACGGTTTTATATTTACCCTGCCTGTGCAACCTTCTAACCAACAAGGACAACCCTTTCAGGGACAACCTTTGCTTCAGCAAGGATATGCTTCTAGCCCACAAGGAAAAAACTTCTAGGGAAAACCTTCGGCCCAGCTAGGGTATGCATACGACCCGCAAGGGCAACCCTTACAGGGACAACCTTTGGTCTAGCAGGGATTATTTTACGGCCCACAAGGGCAGTCTTACAATCCTCAAGGTCAACCTCTACAGCCTCACCCTATGGTCCAACCAAGGAAACCTCAAGGACCGATAGGGCAACCGGTGTATCAACCTGGACCTTCATAGGTCCTGGGGGGCAAACCCATCCTTCTCAACCTTTGGTGCAACCTCAGCAGCCTTGTTTTCCCATTGGTCAAAATGTTGCACAGCTAGGGCCATCTTATGGTCCTGTCCTAGGTCAACCTGGTTATCAGGCACAACCTCACCCAGTCCCACTATTAGGCCAACCTGCTCAGCCGGGGCAACTTGGTGCCCCTCATCAGCTAGGTCAACCTGTTCAACTAGGACAATCTGCACAGCCTGTTAACCCTGCTCAGCCGTTGATCTATTCTATGCCACAGCCGAATCCACCTGTGCGCTTGACTTATTCGACTCAGCAGGGCCCCACTTATATGCAACCCGTTCAACCCCAAGGCGGCTATTACCCTCAAGGTCAGTCTCGATCGGTTTACAACTCGCCTAAAGGTTCTGGTTATTACCCTCAACAACCAGGCTATACTTATAATCGACAGCAAAATGCTTACACTACTCAATTGGGACCCATGTATACTCAGACTCAGTACCCTGGTTATCAACCCCCATATCCTGGTTTTCAACTGCCACATCAACCCAATTATCTGGCTTATACCCCCTATGGTCAAAATCCTCCAAGAAAGAACCAATGGGGTTAGAATTATGCTCAACCAAGATGGAGTACAGGTACAGGTCCTTATTGAGGACCTGCCATGCCTTTTAACCCTCAATTACCTTTTCTCGCCATGTTGGAGTTACCGGACGTGTCCAAATTGACCAATGATCCAATTCTTCATAATCCATATTGGCCTCCGGTTCCATCGAAGGTGCCTTGTGATTGTCCTAATTTTGAGGGAAAATCTGGAGAAGACCCCCAAGCACACGCCATGACATACCATTTATGGTGCTCTTCGAATTCTTGGGTGGATGAATCGATTCGTCTGCGTATTTTCTAGCACATTCTCACTGGCGCTGTTACTAAATGGTACATAGAACTGTCCCGTGGTATTTTTCAAGATTTTAATACTCTAGCTATGGCATTCCTGATGCATTTCTAGTTACCAGTTCGTTACGAAGCTGGGACGCATCCCCTGATATCTTTGAAATAGGACAAAGCTACTCATATTTCAGATCACATTCATGAATGGAGACGTCATCGTCGTCTGATCAAGTTTGACATTCCTGGTCAGCATCTGACTCACTGGTTCACTACCTCTTTTGTCAATAAGATTGCACAAGACATTGCTATGGGGGCTTGTGTAACTGAGGTACAGGCCATTGCTCATGCCCAGTACCTCGATTTAGTGTACTCTCAATCGGGCACATTATACGACATCTTGACTGATGCCCTGCGGCTAGGGACCTCTAAAGCGCCAGCTACTCCATCAGTAGATGGTGTTACTGGTTCCGTCTCTTAGACTTCTCGCAAGTATCCATCTTCCATTTCCGGGAAGCCCAAATCCAATTCGTCCAATGATTCTACTTCTCAGCCTGCTTCGGACTCTCGCAAGTCCTCAGAGGTCAACACCGTTCAGGCCAATCCTGTGGACAAGACTTCCAAAGGTAAAAAGAAGGGAAAATTCAAGGCTAAAGTTGATGCCCCAAAGCCAGATTCGGTTAAGCCTCGTGCTGATAATGGATCACAGCATAAGCCCAAGTATCCTTGTTTAATTTGCGATGAAGAGCACTACACCAAGGATTGTCCACAATGAGCCGAGGTTAGTAGATTGATCAAGGGCACAAAGGGAACTCTTGCTATTCTCAAAGAGCCCTTCCCATCTCAACAAACACAAATGGTCGAGCTGCCTACCCCATCTGTGCCATTTGGTTCACAAGTATTCATGATGAATGGCTCTGTACCTGTTTCTATCGCCACTCAATCGAAAGACTATGCTAGGTTGCGTCAGGAAATAGGGAAGGAGATTGATGATGGTCCTCCTCCTTCACCTATATATGGCCCACATGAGTTTGAAAGGCCTAGTCCCGAACTCATTGTGCAACCACCTTCTAAAGGTGTTCTCAGGAAATCTTCCTATAATCCAAATGCTTGTGCTGCCCAGCATTATAACATTGTTGAGGATTTGGCACAGGCACCATATGCCATGTCTACGTTGGAAGTGCTCCAGAGTTGCCCATCTCAGCGGAAGGCATTATTATCTACCATCGGCGGGATTGATCCTGCTGATTCTAGCCTTCTCTCTTTCGACTTGGAAAATTTTGTTCCCCGACTTCCTCATCAGATTACGCTTATTATACAAGTTGATATTAATGGTATCAATATCCATAGAGCCGTTGTGGATGAAGGTGCATCCACATGCATCATTTCATCTGCATGCTGGAAGGCCATTGGCTCTCCAGCCTTGACTTCTTCTCCCAATGCCCTCGAGGCATTCAATGGAAGGGAATCGAAACCCTTGGGTGTTCTTGCGAGTCTACCGATTACTTTATAAGGGAAGATGGTTAACGTCAAAGTAGAAGTTGTTGATGTGAAACCCAATTATAATATTATGCTCAGTCGCAGTTGGACCCATGCTATGTTGTGCGTGCTATCCACCCTCTTTCGCGTGTTGAAATTTCTGCATGAGGGAAAAATTGTTACTGTCAACCAGTTATCCTTCTTTACCTTGTCATCCGAGAACAACGTCCCATATGTGGATTAGATACCTACTCTTTTTAACAGTGTGGGACTGGGACTTTTCAAAGATCCCGCCCTTATGGGTGTCTTTCCTCCTCCACCATCGAATACCGTTCAAGTTAATATGATCTCTAGGTCGGATGACCCATGGATCATCCCTTCTCCTGAACAGGTTGCCTCTTTTGGAGAATCGATGCCTCTGACCCTTATTTTGAGATCATTGCCACATTGGATCCTCCTCCTGCTGATAATGCTCCTTTGAGCATGGCTCTTGATGTTTATTCTCAATCCCCTTGGCTCGACGATGCAGATTCGCCCGATCCTTTAAGAGAAGTTTTTCCATCTAACAAAGCTATCGTGCAGACTATGTCTCTTGAAGATCTACCGTGGAGCGATGGGCATCGTCGTTCCTTGTTTATGCCTAGCCTGGGGGCAATGTCTAATTGTCTCGAGCGTTTTGCATCTCAGGTTCCCTCTCAGCCGCTCCAAACGCCAATATTGACTCACAAAGTTTTCTCGAAAGGAAATTTGAGTAACATTACGCAAACGATGCTTATCGACATCTGTGTTAAACCAGGGGTTGTCGAGAACATCCATGTGGGAGTCACTTATTCTCCCGATGAGATTTAAGTGTACACTAGTCTCTTCCACGAATTCCATGATGTTTTCGCTTGGTCTTAAGAAGAGATGCCCAGAATTGATCCCAATATCGTCGTGCACGAAATTCCCACCTATCCTAGTGTGAAGCCTGTGCACCAGTGTCTATGTCCAGTGAATCCTCAGAAAGTCGCTGCTATAAAAGCTGAAGTTGAGAAACTTCTTAAAGTGGGTTTCATATATCCGATCCCTCTGACAGAGTGGGTTTCTAACATTATCCCTGTGGATAAGAAGCAGGGCACAATTCAAGTCTGTGTTGACTATCGAGATATCAATCGGGCTTGCCCTAAGGATAACTATCCCACCCCTTTTATCAATCATATCATTGACGATTGTGTGGGGAGTGAGATATTTTCCCTTATGGATGACTTTTCAGGTTATAATCAAATCAATATCCTCCCATCCGATCAACATAAGACCGCTTTTATCTATTTGTGGGGAACATTCTCCTACAAGAAACTCCCTTTCAGCTTGAAAAACGCTGGGGCTACCTTCCAGCGTGCCATGTCTTACGCCTTTCACGACGTACGTAATGTTGTTCAACCATACCTAGATGACCTTCCGGCTCATTCAAATTTGCGCAAATACCATCCAGAACATCTCCACCAGATTTTTCTCTGCTGTAGACGTTATAACATCAGGCTTAATCCTCACAAGTGCGTCTTCTGTGTCGACTCTGGTCGACTTTTAGGGTTCATTGTCTCTAAGGATGGAATTAGCCTTGACCCTCTTAAGGTTGAGGCTATTGTTAATCTCCTCTCCCCATCCTCATTACATCAACGTTAGAGTCTTCAAGGGAAAGAAAATTTCTTACGTTGTTTTATTCCAAACTATGCGGAGGTAGCTAAAGGGTTCACACGAATTCTAAAATAGGACGTCCCTTTCTGTTGGGACGAGATTGCTCAACAATATTTTGATAACCTTAAGACGTTGCTTATCAACGCTCTATTAATATGTCCTCTAAATTATCATCGCAACTTTATCCTTTATTTAGCTGGCACATTCAATACAATTTCCATGGTTCTGGTGCAGGATGACGATGACGGTAATGAACACGTGATTTATTGCCTGTCTCGGAACATCCTCGACACTAAAACGCGTTATGCACATGTCAAGAATTTGGCACTGGCTGCGGTCCAGGCCATTTAGTGGTTTTGCCGTTACATCCTGTTACGCACGGTAACCGTGATTTCCGACTGCAACCCCATGACTTACATTTTGTCTCGACAATTACTAGGGGGCAAGTACTCAAAGTGGATTGTGATCCTCCAAGAGTTTGATTTGGAGTTCACTACTGCAAAATAAAAAAAATCACTAGTTTTTACTGATCTCATTTGTTCTCTCCCTACCGACTCTATTTCTTCTCAATCCGAGGATCATATCCCGGGTGAAACTCTCTTCTTAATCAACACTCTCGATCCATGGTACGGTGATATCATCGTGTACCTCCAAAAATATAACTTCCAGAACGAGTTAACGAAGGGTGCTCGATGCCGCGTTCGACATCAGTCGCAACCATATCGCATTGTCGGAGATACCCTATATCGTATTAGAGTCGATTCTGTACTCCGCCGGTGTTTGACCTTAGAAGAGAATGATAAATTTATGAATGACTGTCATAGTGGCGCCTATGGCGGTCACATGTCCGGTTATGCTACCGCACAGAAAATCCTTCGTGTGGGCTATTTCTAGCCATCTATATTTAAAGACTGTATTGTTGCAGTATGAAAGTGTCATGCGTGCTAGATATTCCAACGCAAGATGTGTGCGCCGCCTCTCCCATTACATCCTGTCATTACCTTGGGCCCTTTTGCCAAATGGGGCATTGATTGTATGATGTGTAACCCTCAATCGGCTGGGGTGCATGCTTATATCATCGTTGCCATAGATTATTTCACCAAGTGGGAAGAAGTAATGCCTACACTAGCTGTAGACAGTAAGACAACTGCACAGTTCATTTTCAACCATGTTCCTCAAGCCATCGTCACTGATCATGGCTCTCATTTTCGGGACTATATGATGGCAGAGCTAACATCTAAGTTGGGCTTGCATCATGACAGCTCAACGCCATATTACCCTCAGGAAAATGGCCAGGTTAAAGCCGTGAACAAGGTGCTTGTCACAATGCTTCAACGAACAATTGGTATACACAAATCAAGTTGGCATCTCCAGTTGTTTTCATCTCTTTGGGCCTACCGAACTTCAGTGAAGAGTGCAACGGGATTCACACCATTTCAGTTGGTGTATGGTCTCGAAGCTACTCTTCTGGTTGAATGTGAGATCCCTTCACTAAAATTGGCTGTGGAATTACTGCCCGATACTTCACGGGAGGAAGAACTTCTCCTATATCTCGAGAGATTGGATGAAACTATGCGCTTGGCTACTTTGTTTATCAAGGCACAAAAGAAACGGGTTAAAGCTCATTTTGATCAAACGGTTTCTCCACTCTCTTTTATCAAAGGGGACCTCATCCTATTGTATGATCAAGCCCATGACAAGCTTGGGGTAGGAAAATTCCAACCTATGTGGCATGGGCCCTATATCGTTAAACGTGTATTGAAAAATGGGGCTTATGAGCTGATCGATTATGAAGGTATTCCTTTGATGCAGCCCAGAAAGGGGTTGTACCTGAAGAAATATTATGCTTGAATCATTCTCACATAGTATATGTACATAGGTGATTTTTTCATTTTTGTGCATGTGTGGTGTGGTGTGCTTTGTAAGCGTTTTTCTTCTTATTGGGTCTTCCTGATTGTGTAGATGTATATTACTCCTTATGTCGGTTTCGCGGATGGTGCCTCCCGTAGTACCAGGAACCTGTCTTCGGCAGCCTGGGTAATTTACAATCCTGCTGGTGAGTTGGTTAACTTACAAGGTGTTTGTCCAAGGCCTGCTACAAATAATGTCACGGAATATAGTGCCATTTTGGAATTATTAAACAAGGCTATTAACCTCAGAATTCACACATTACTTGTACATCTAGACTCACAGCTTGTGGTTTATAGCTCAATGGTCATTATTCAGTTAGAACCCATGCATTTTAAGACTATATCTACGTATTTTTTTACTTGAAAGAAATTTTGATTACATCACATATCAACATTTTTTACTTGAAAGAAATTTTGATTACATCACATATCAGCATATATCAAGATGAATGAATACACTAACAAATTGAGTAGCCAACATGGTATTAGATAGACATTTACGCAATTTGTAAAAACATTTTCATATGTAAGGAAGATGCATGTAGAAAACAAATGTATATATATGTCAAGTGTTTGCAACATGTGCATCATATAAAACCAAAAATATATATGTTTGTTTCAGTTACATCTGGAGACGACATGTCTCTCAAAAATTTTCAAATAGAAATCGTAGGTGACTAATTGGCATGGTGCTCATGGTAGCACATCATTGCCTGCACCAACCGCCTCAGTAAGCGGTGGAGACGACTTGGCATCCCTATGATGTGCCTCTGATAAGCTAGGGGAGCATCAACTAAATGAGCATAATCTAGAACTCCGTGAGTGATCCCCTATAGGTTCTGTACGAGCTCATCCCCCTCGCCCCCCTCACCTTGAGGGTCATAAGCAAGAGGAGTCCTCCTCGCTATTGGTGACATTCTGGCGGGCCTCTTTGGGCCAACATCTGCATACATATAGGATTAGTTGTTAGAACATGCATGTATACCAAAAATCATAAAACTCATAAAATTAAAAAGAATCTTACCAAGCTCCTCGTCCCAGTCCTCCCCCTCTAGGAGCAGAAGGTTTGGGTCTTCGGTGAAATCGATGCCCACATAGGGCGAGTCCTCCACGACGATCAACTATCATCGGATCTAGTCAAAGAACTTGGGCCACCAGGAAATTTGCTGGCCGCCCTCTGCCCTGGGCATCAATGTCACCCATCGATCCATTTGTGGCTCTCTCAGTGGTGGATCTGGGACTATGGCCTCTTGGTGCTGAAAAATAGGTAATCGTTCCAGGAAGAACAACACCAGAATCGACCCATATCCAAACTGTTTCAGTTTGGCCTTCTTGCATTTCGTGAGTTGCCATTTAATGTTCATGGTCACGACCGTGGCCTAGTCAAAGATAGTTGGGTTCATACACTCCGATGTGAGAATTAGCTGCATCTTTGTGGTCTCGTGCTGTGCCTACGATCCCGCAGCCCGCGTAATGGTGTGTAGCACTAATCTCAATGCTATATCGGGGGTGGTATAAATTTCTACTTTCCTGCTCCCTGTTCCTTTGCGTGCCCCTCAGCACATCTTGTCCATGACCATTGCCATGTTTTCTCCTGAAGGCCTGGTACCGGTCAGAATAGGGACTGGACCCCTGCGTGATAGTCCAGTGTTGAAGTACACATCTGATACTTCGAGCTCAAGTTCTTGGTCTTGAATTTTAAATTTCTCCTCATCCTCATCCCAAATACTGATGAGATACTGCAGTAGTTCAGGCTGAGCCCAAAGACATGGCATCAGAAAGAATTTTTTCAGCCTGCAATTCTGGAGAGCATTCATACAATGCTCGTTTCCCATTGCCAATTCATCTTCTTTGCTATGTTCTTTCTCTTTCCATTCGATAACCATACTTTTTGATGGATACCTGCATCAATCAATTATAGAAACGTTATAAACCTTCCTGGGTATCCAAAATTACATTGCATTGGTTGATTTTTGAGAAATTTTAGCCGGATTTTGTGTTGCACCATTGGCACGACTGTTTGGCTAATAGTCACGCCAGCTAGTGCAACCTCTGTGTAAAATAGAGCGGATTGGCATGGGTCCATGCCCAGAACCCGTGCCAACTACGGAGCCCTAAAATTTGAAAATCCTTCCCTAAAGGACCTCAAACAATGATAAAATGCATTAAAATGTAACTTAAAAGATGGACAAAGAGGTTGGATCTTACCTGAACCAAACAGAATTCAATTTGGTCCACTGGATTGATCACACTCGTCGCCTGAATATTGAAGTAGAAATGGGTCACTGTTGGTCTACAAAGAGGAAAAAGTGAAAAGTAAATATTTTTTTACCACTGTTGGTCTTTTATAGCTTTTCACAATCCTAAAATAAGTTTTGACACATATTTTTCGATATATTTTCATATTATTTTCATGGAATATATTTTACATGCGTATTTTTGTGCAGCAACAGGTTTTTCACGTGGCTTTGATGGAGACACGAATTTTATTTTATACTTTTTTGGACTCAGTAAAAATGCAAAGAAGTCACTACTGGAGTCACCTTTCAACTCTTTTCTGACTCTCTAAAACTGAAAATATTGCCGAGCCGCTTGTCGTTTTGAGCTCGTTAAGTTGGCTGTGAAATGACATCTACCCAGTATACGTTTACCCCTTTTTCGGGCTGGGATAGATTATTTACGAAAAGGGAATAACCTAGCCTATTGCAACTAGGAGGTTCTCTTAGACATAGTTTTCTACCTTTCTGGATCTGTGGGAATACCTACGAAATGGGACTACTGGAGTTGTCTTTTCTGCTATCTTTTTAAACTCTCTATACATGAAAATACGTCGAGTTCTTCCTTTTTTAGACTCGTTAAAAACTGATGACATCGGATTTTGTCGTAATGACGTTACTCAAGTTCCTCCTTCCTAGGGCTCGTAAAATGTACTAGGTTGGATTTGTTCGAAGGACAAAATTACAGTGCAAGCATATGCTATCCCCTTCAAGTCTGTTTTCAAAAATAATTGGGGTACTCACCAGAAATGGTGGGGAAAAATGGAACCAATATTATAGTCGTATTGAAAGTATGTCGCTCTTTAACATGGCACTTGTCTACATTCGTATCGGGTTGGGGACATCTCATCTCGTTATCTACTTGCCTCCATGGGTTTGGGTAATCTCTTTTGAAAACTCATCTGCTCTTTGTCACGTCACCATGACCTCAGATCCCTTGATGTCAAATACTGCCAAATCCAATGTTGTGCCGTTGATATGTTCAAGAGAAGTTGGCCTATGCAATTTTCAACCTCCCTTTGATTCTCTATTGGTCTTGACTCAAACATTATATCCCTCTGTCTCGTGTCGATGATGTGGGAAACATCATGACCCACCTTCGATCAAGATCACCTCTTGTCGACTTCAGCTCATTATCTAGGAAGCTGATCTAGAGACTCCCTTCAGGTACCTTGGAGCCTGCATGCCTCAGTGGCAGGTTCTTCGCATTCGATTCAAGGTTTACATTATTGGCCTTTGATTGGATGATTTTGCGGGTGTTCGACGCCATCTCACTGTTCACATTCTGTGGATTGTACCTCTTGTACCTTGATAGCCATCGTCATTATTTGTGGTTTCTCTCACATATGTTAACAACTTTCATTATTGGCTCGATGTTATTGCATGTTAAACTTTACCTCACATATTTGCATGCTCGAACTTGTACTCTATTCGGGTCAGGATGGAGCGCAAGACCCTGGGTTTTGTCTGATAACATCTAGGCTGCAGGTTCTTTGTGGATTATTATGATTTATTACATGACTCTTTTGATTGGATGGCTGCAACCATACCTGATTCTACTTGTTGATCCTTATTTGTTGGATGACTGCGTCCATACCTTGGATCTCATTGTTTCAGTACTTTTTATGCATGGCTATGCCCATACCACATATCATGTATTAGAGAATTCAGTTGTATTTGTACTCGTAGGTTTTCTGATGGTAGTGCATTCAGTTGAACGCGTTTTCATAAAGCATTTCATCCCTCCCTCTCTCTCGGACCTCATGCTTTAGGGGGAATCTGTTACAAAATTTTTTGTCACCGTCCCTGCAATCCCTCATTCCATACATTGGAGGACTATTCTCGTGACCTGTGAACAGAAAAATGTCCTGAAAACACCTTGATGGCATCTTCCTGCATAAGGGCAAGAAATCTCCTTCAGAACATTTTCTCAGAAAAGCCCCAAAACCCATGTTTTGGCATTGTCACGAGTATCTAGTTCATCCCTTGCGCTAATGGGGAAAATATACACTAGTGGGTGCACCAGCTGGCGCTCTGTCCCTGTGTTGTACCCCCGCCAACTTGTTTTGGAATTTTTTTTAACAAATTGAGGCGAAAGTTTCCTTTAACCACCTCAGAAATGAATCATCAAAAAGAGGTTGGGTTGTTTGGCTCTGGATCTCCTTGTTTAGAAAGAGGTTTTCCACCTTTCATGGAACCTTCCTAAGAGATAGGATTCTCCCCCATGATTATAGGGAGCCTAACCTCTCCTTCTCCCTCTATAAAAGCCTGCCCTCTCCATTTTCTAGCTAGCTGAACTTTTGAGAAGAAAATTATAGCTTAGTGACAATCAAGAGCAGAGCTAAGGAGAACCCTCTGAGAGAGAGAGTTTTGTCAAACCCCTAACGAGCTTTGTGAGACACTTCTCACTGGAATCCTGTCGAAGGAAGATCACGATGTTAGAGCACCGGTTGTAATCGTTCTCTCATATCTTAATATACATGACTCTGCTATTGGTTCCATGATTGTGTTAGTCCATTATATAATGCAATTTCATTCGTTCCTCTCTGACTGATCGATAGTTATAAAGTGTGAAATATTATGTTGCATGTTGTCTCTCTTCTTTGCATGTGTATATGTATCTGGATGCAGTGATCCCACATATTGTGACTTGTCCAGCTAGGAACAGAAGCACCACTTCTTCTTCAACAACAACAACGAAGGAATCACGATAAGCGATCTATTGTGATTCTGTCTTTTGTAACTAGGTATCAATAGCTTTGTGTGTTTCGATTGTTGCTAGACCCACTTTAGGGCTAGCGGGATCGCCTCTGTCCACAGAGGGGATTTACCTCCACAACATGGAGGAAGTCATTAACCACCCAAAGAGTGGTAGATAGACAATATATGTGAATTATCCTGTTTTTTTCTCATTATTCTGAGAGTAGAATTTGCAGAAAATACTGATTAGAAGTAAGAAGGAATAAAGAAAAAAAATTGTAGGGATAGTTGCTCGAAGGGACAAGTATATTTTTGTGTCAAGGTTAAGAGGTGACAAATGCTTGACTCTTAATTTTCTAAAACTTTTTATAAATTGTGAGAATGATATTATCATCCTTATTGTGAATTCTTTTCAAATATAATATTTTCATGTTTATTTATGAGTGCTTCATAGGTATATCTATGTCTAAAAGGTAACTATTTCTATTTTCAAATAGATATACTCAAATGAGACATGAATAATAGTGAATGTTATCACTTAAATGTGATAAATATGAATTATAAATAAAAAAATAATACAAATAAAAATAACTTTAATTTATCGAATTAATCTTTCATGAATCTATACACTAATACAAATGAAAATAAGGAAAACATACATTTACATCAACTGCAAGCATGTCTATGCTACTGTAGTGAACTACATGTATTGACAAATGAAAATAAGGACAGAATTTACATAAGTTACAAACATATCTATGCTACTGTAGTAAACGACATGTATTGACAGATAGATATACCATATAAATATAACAAGATTTAGATAAATCCTTATAAACAACTTTTTACTATGAAAATTAATTGAAAAATTAAAGAGAATATAAATAATAAAGTGGTTCATCGAGTAAAATTTAAATAAGTTACACCACGTTAATACATAATGATTCATGAAAATAGGTTATCTGAAACCTGCGGTGTAAATTAAATAAATTAATTTAGAAAAAGTTGTCAAAATCGAGATAATAGTATAAAACACCGAGCAGGCTTGATATTGCTACAAATAGAAAGAATCAAGTTCTTATAGAAATGTACATTCTTGGAAAAACTCTAGGGAATAAATAACAAAGAAATTAACTAGTTTGAGCAATAATTTTGTAATTAATCCCTTGGACAAGTAGAGCCAAAGGATTTTTAAGGATTTTGCCAACCTGGAAAAATGAACGGATTGAATATTAATAATAAGATTAACTAAATCCTAAAATGTGCCAGTAACACTAGTAAGAAAATTTTCTGGAACAAATCCAGTAAATAATACCTAACACAAAAACAACACATACACCAGTTAATCAATAGTACAAATAAAAAATATTATATACTGATAACATAAATATTAATGGTTGCACAAGGGAAGGCTTAATACCTTCATATGATAGTTACAGTTCCTTTGGATAACCCTTTATGAAAAAAAAACAAAATTGGAATCAATCTTAAAAGCTTGGTGCTAACAAAATCCATATTACTGTGACAAATTTTAAGCTTATAAATAATTCATTGGTAATAATTTAAACAAGTTCCCGAAGGAAATAAACGAAAAATTATTCTAAACACCTAAGAAATTTCAGTTAAGAAACTCTAAAACCCTCAGCGTGAATGAGAAAGTGATAAGTGATAACCTAAAATCATGATTCCACATGTTATGAGATTTCTGGATATCATAAGGAAGAGAGGTGGGTGTTTCACCTAGTTACCATGTCTAAGAGAACCCTCCTTAATAAGCCAAAATAGGAATTACAAAAGAAAATTGAAAATAGACTTATTACAAATCTATCATTCCTTCTGTAGCCATGGAGAAATGAAAAGGGTATGAGGAATTTTCGAATTGAAGACAACGAAATATACACAACCCTCCTTAATAAGCCAAAATAGGAATTATAAAAGAAAATTGAAAATATACTTATTACAAATCTATCATTCCTTCTGTAGCCATGGAGAAATGAAAAGGGTATGAGGAATTTTCGAATTGAAGACAACAAAATATCCTTGTGGAAGAAATAGAGAAATCCTAAGAGTAATAGTTTACTTAATCTTAACATTTCTAGTATTAATATGATGTATAAATGCATCAATATAAAAAAAGAAAACATGTTTCGCTTTAATAACAAATGCTGCATGGAGCGATAGTCCCTGTCGAGAAATTTTGATAAAAAAACCTTCTGAAGTCTGATAAAAAAGCTTTAGTGTTTGCATCAGTTTCATCTGATAAAAAAAGCTTCAGTGTTTTCATCAATTTAATCAATTCTTGGGTTTTTTTTAAGTAAAGAAAAGAGAAAACTTGAATGATCTTTGTTCTCGGTGTTATGTTATGTTTTCAAAAGCTATGGATACCTAATTTGACAATGATTTTTGTTCCGAGTATTATGCTAACATTTTATTATAAAGAAGATATATAATTAAAGTGATATTACAGTTTATTATAAAGAGTCGTGTAATTCTTAATTCCTTGTATAATATAATATGTGTAACTCTTAATTCTTTGTATAATATAAGATTAACATTTAATTAAAAAAAAAAAAAAAAAAAATTCAACCTAGATCTATGAATGACTAGTATTCTATCGAATTTCAAATCCCATTTAAAATCTAAAATATCAGCCAGCTCCCAAATCCCATTTAAAATCTAAAATATCAGCCCGCTCCTACGTTTTCCTTATTGTGATCAAGGAAAATAAAGCCCGCCTTTTACCAGAACCTTGATTTCTATGATATTGTTTACACAACTGGAAAGCTCCCACAGTCAGAACTAAAACTAGCAAAACTACACTTACCACCGGTGACTTATTACTCATGATATATATATATATATATATATTAGGTAAAAATGAGAAACAAGAGAAACCTTCAGCAGATGTGAGATGCCAGATGTCTTGAACAACAGAATATTACTTCGGCCATTGATGGTAAGGAATTAAACAAAGATGAGAGATCATAGCAGTGTTCCAGAAATAGTAATTGATTCCTCATGGAAATGATAGTTGAATTGAAAGAGTAATAATCTTCATTAAAGATTTAAAAAAAAATTATAACAGTGTTGTTGTCTATTTAATAACAATCTGAAATAGGGTTATCAAACATGTTATTTCCTTCCCAATATGATATCATTGATATGTTTTTATTAAGTAAACACACTATCAGTTCAGCATCAAACTTGATATGAATTTTTAATAACCAAAATCAAGGTTTGCTTATGCATTATTCTATCAAGGATTTCACCTATTTCTCTTCTCTTTTTCACTTCTTGTCCAGATCTTTCCTTGCGGCATTTCTTCAATTCACACATTGTTAAATTTTTTGTTAAATATGCCAGAACTAAATATCTAAAATCCGCAGAATTTTTACTTGAAATTTTAAAACATTACAACAAAATTAATTCACACATTGTTAAATCTGCGACAATAGAATATCTAAATCCCCAGAATGTTTAGCTACAATTTAAAAACATTAAAATTGAATTGAGAAAACAATTTTTAAAATCCGCAGAATGTTAACTTAAAATTTAAAAACATTACAACAAAATTAATTCACACATTGTTAAATCTGCGAGAATAGAATATCTAATATCTATATCCCCATAATGTTTACCTAAAATTTAAAAACATTACAATTGAATTGAGAAAACAATTTTTAAGTACTGTAACATTGTGTCTGTAGCTACAGAACCTCTACTGTAACTGAAATAGAAATGGAATTATAGAAACAATGGTGGGGACACCCAGGGGTGGATTAAACTGCAAATATGAAAATAACATTTTAGAACTCCAGAAAACATTCATTCCTATAAAAAAATAATTCCTATAGAAGACACTAAGACACATTCAAAAGTGAGAGAACTTATGAGAGTAGAATCTTCTGCTATGGGATTTCCATTAGTCCTATTCCCATTAGTCCTGTTCTTTTTATAATTCCTATAGAAGACACTAAGACACATATCAAAAGTGAGAGAACTTATGAGAGTAGAATCTTCTGCTATGGGATTTCCATTAGTCCTATTCCCATTAGTCCTGTTCTTCTTTCCTAGCTTACTAGATGCTTTCCTAGCTTTCGAGATGTTGATTTGAGCAGGATATAATTTGATAGACAGATTAGAATTGCATAATTACATAATGGGTACAAATGTATGGGGTACCAGCTTTGCGATGTCATTTCTTCTCAAAGATGAGAGGATAGACATGGGGACTACATGCAATCCTGCCGGTCTCTTATCATATATCTGAGTTGGAAAGTGTTCTTTACCTTAAAAGAAATAACTGACTAATTTAAAATAACTAATTTCAAAAAAAAGAAAATGTAATAACACATTAAATTAAAATAACTGATTGCAAAAAAAATAAATGCCACTTCTCATATTGTTCTTAAGGACTTTTTGATTTCATATTGCTTGAGGAGGTCTATTACTGTGGCAAATCTAGAAGTGGGTAATGGGTAATGACGTTGATAAGGGAGGACGAAAGAAAAACAAGATTTAATGCTTAGGTCTTGTACTAAGAAAGAGAAGACACTAGCACCTCATAGAGCAGCCGAGCTTGGGAATTAAGAGATCACCTCACAGAGCAGCCGAGCTTTGGAATTAAGATAGCAAATCAGGTTGAACTTGTTCTGGGATTGCAAAAATTTGCGAAAAATCTACCATGAGTACGAATTGGAAGCAGCTACTGGGAATTTTAATTCGCAGAACAGAATTTTTGGCTCTTTCTACTATGGCATCATCACAGAAACCCCAGTGGTGATCAAGAAAATTCAACGCAACATCTGGATGTTTGAATTCTTGAAAATCTCCACCATTTCAACCTGGTTCGCCTATTAGGGTTTTGTGTCTTAGACACACTTTCATACCTAGTCTTCGAGTATATCGACAAAGGCTCTCTCACAATCACAATTACAACGTGTCGCCCTACGTCCACAAGGACCTCAAGAGCAGCAATGTTCTGCTCAAAGGAAATTTCCAAGCCAAGATTACAAATTTCGGCATGGAAAATTTTGAAGAGGGCTTTGCTATGACTAGATCACATGTGAGTGGAATCAAGGGATTCATGGCCCCCGAATCTCTTGCCCACAGTCTAGTGACTCCAAAGCTTGACATCTTCTCCTTCGGGGTGTTTATGCTGGAGCTTCTCTTAGGAAAACCATGGATTTTGAAATCCCAAACACATGGTGTGGTCGAGGCAACAGAAAGCATGAGTTGGGCACGACTTCAAACTACTTGCTTCAGGAAAAATATGTTTTGGCTCGATCTCCACTTGTTCAAGCAGGCTTGGTTGGAGGGTGACCGTACATTATTTTCTCTACACATAAGGTATCTTTGTCCCAGTTAATCTAATTATGTATTTACTTCAGGTTCAATATTATTTGCAAAAAAGCCTGCTTGGAGGGTGACCGTACATTATTTTCTCTGTACATAAGGTATCTTTGTTGTAGTTAATCTAATTATGTATTTACTTCAGGTTCAATATTGTTTGCAAAATTTTGTGATAAAACAAAAAATGACTAAATGTTGTACCTGTTTATTCAAATGTTGTACTGAGTTTATTCTCAAACCTTTGCAGAAGCTACCCGAAATGAAGCTTGCTTCAGTTCATTCTTTGCGGAAGCTACCATCAATGAAGTCTCCTTCAGTACCTGTTTGACCTCTTTTTTCTTTCTTCAGGTACACCTGCTCAAAACATCGAGCTACACAGGCTTGAAAGCAAGCTTGCATGGTAGAAATAGGTGAGATACCTGCATGGTAGAAATAGGTGAGATGTCCACTGACATAGATATTTTTTCTTTCTTCATGTACAGCCTGCTCAAAACTCAAAACATCAAGCTACCCAGGCTTGACAACAACCTTGCATGGTAGAAATAGGTGGCGAGAAAATGGTGGCAATAGGTGGCAAGGAAGAATCAAGTGTAAAACTAATTATATGCAGTGCCAAACTTTGGAAGAGTATATAAAATGAAGGATATATGCAAACCTTGGGTGGGATTTCAAACTTTGGATAAAACTTCTGCGCATTTTGTAACTTGATGGGCATTCTCAAATTTTTGGAGAAGACATTTTTTTGATGAGAAAAATTCACAGCCCAACTATAAGACCTGAAATTCAGAACTTTGGATAAATTTTTTTTTGTCATGGAATGTTTTTTTTGAAACTTTCGTTAAATAAACTGGTCAACCCAAATTAATATGGATTCAATGCTCAATCGAATGCTATAGTCCCTGCACAGCCAAATGCATGGACTAATAATAAATGTACTATACTCTTCTAAGAGTTTATTAAAACATATATAGGGTTTCGCAAAAAGAGTACGGAAATATTTTGGAGGAGTCGCAAGCATCTAAGAAGAAAATAAAAAATGACGAGACTAGGAAAAAAAAAGGATTACAGACCACACTTCGTTGTCAACTTGTAAAATGGAATCAAAATGAAAGGGTTAGTTAATTTTTTTTTTTTAAGTTTCGTAGTATCTTTCTATTATCCAAAATATATAGGGCAGATTGTCATACAAGAAAAAACAAATACAATGACCTCAACTTGCCCGAAGGAAACCAGGTCTGTTGGCCACAGCATCGAGTTAAATGTAAACTAAAAACGAAATTGTCTTATCCTGCTACTTACAGTGTTAAGAAACTGCAGTATGTCGATAATATTTACAAATAAAACAAGTAGTTAAACTGACGAAGTCCAAAATTATAAAAATCTAAAATAGTTAACCAGAAAGATCCACAGGAACTGGAGCATTAGCAGTGGTACCTAACACCTGCTCACTACTTTGTGTTATTTGCAATTGCTTTTCTATCTTACCAACCCTGTCATTCAACTGAGTCTAAGCTTTGAACATTGCATGCATTTCCAGCTTCATTTGCTGCAGTTCAAATAGAATTGAAGAGTTGATACTCTTTTCCTCTTGACATGCCATAGCCTTGGCAAGAATGCATTTCATCTTCCAGTAAGTCTTCACTGACTGTTGAAAGAAGGAGACTCGACCCAGAGTACTGCTTCAATCTGTTATAAAATCCATTTGAAAAAGCTGAGCTTCCATGTCTTCATCCTCGCTATCTGTTTGAATTTCCCAACCATGAATTTTTGTTTTAATGTTAGCCAAATTCCTTGATTCATATACCTGAGCAATATCTTGCAACACTTCTTCATTAGACTTCCTACCCCTCCTGCTCCTGCAAACCTTTGGATGAGGCTGCCTACTGCGATTTTCCTTCCCTGGTTGCCTTTTAACCATATTGGAAATAGTAGAACTTGAAAAGAAGCCTGTGGGCAGAAGTAAGTCAGAAACAGGATGTAATAAAATTGAAGAAAGCTCCTTTGCAGCAAACCCACCGCGCATAGCCATACCAGCAATGAATAGGGTGACAGAACACTGAAGACTATTATGTAAATTACCCAGGAAACAACCCATAAGGAAATCACAGAGAATATTAAGCCATTGTCTCGTCATAATAAAATTGAACTGCCAAGAAGAGATAACAAGAGAGCCTCGAACTGAGACATAGCGAACTGCAGTTTGAAAGACAACAACAGAAACCATACCAGGACAAATTGAAAGAAAAAAATGGCCATTCCTGCCTATCAAACCATGCCAGAAAAACACTACTGGGATCGTTACCCCAACAGACCAAGGGTAAACATGAGGCACTGTACAAAACCCAGGATACATGCAGTGTGGAAACAGATAGCCAAAATCAGAAAAAGGCCCACGAGAATGTTTAACATTAACAGTGGAACATGCAAGAATGCCAACCATGAACCCATACAGAAGGATCAGGAACCACAAATGCAGTGGTTCAGAAGAGACATGACAACCCTGAGAATTATATAACGAGAAAAGACCAAGACGAATCCATAGAACAAACAAACCAGGGGGACTTCAGAAATGAGGGTCAATATGTATAAATCCCATGTTCCCTGTGCGAAACCACCTTGAATAAACAGTATAGTGATCCTCTAACAGTGGAATAAGGGATCTATCATACAGAGTAAAAAAAGGTAAAAAGGAAAAACGAAAGCAGGGCATGAAAGGCGAAGTTGCCATGACATACCACAAACAGCGTCCACCCTGTCTCCAGAGAATTCACGTCAAATCTGGATCGATCGCCTGCTGAATAATGTCAATGCAAGAACTAGAGCAAGAGAAAATGGTAATGAGAATGAAAAGAGAAATACAGCTCCTCAACTGCCGCGCATAACCCTGCATTAACTCATCTGACAGTCAGTGGGTGATATGAACAGGTTGGTGCATGTAAATCAATGTGAGAAGTGGAGACTTGTCATCGGAGGACTACCTCCATAATAATCACACAAGAGAATTTAAGTCATCCACCACGTGGATGCACACAACCCTATCCTTCAGTTAGGCACCACGATCGGGGGAAAAGGGTTAGTTAATTTTATCCAAAAAAACTATATAATTGTAAAACAACTACTATAAGAGAAAACTTGAATAAATGTACCTTCGGCATGAATGTTGACACGTTATAGAAGGAGTAACACTCTCACTCGATAGAGTGTAGAGTTAATTGTCTAGAAATGCCAAATTTTAACAACATGCAAATGGAAGAGTTTTAGTGAACACTTGGTGGCATTCATTGTAAAAGTGGTGAGTAAAAACCATAGTCGTAGAGAGAGATAACGAGAGGAGATCACTCGAAAATGGAAATGGCACAATAGAGTTACAATGAAGTCATTAAAGTAGCAATAAAACCCTAATCTCATTTTCACTATCGATCTTCTATCAAAGAGCCGAAACCATCGACTGAAGTTAGGTCAAAAGATATACATGGAAATAGGAGTGGGTTTCCTGCCTACACGTGGAACACTATAGAAGTATTAATAATGCTACTTGAAAATCGAGAGCAAATATGGTTTCAACAATACCAAATAACACCACATTCGAGAAGTATTAAAGAACCAACATATTTATATTATCAAATTTCCATAGTTCAATGTATCAAGATGAAAGCCCATTCAAGGAAAACATGGTTATTCCAATGATAAGTTATTATAACATTACGAATGGTTCAATAGATTGTATATAATGGGACTTTGATTATGTTTCGATGTGTATACCATATACAAATATAATAATTAGGAACCGGCTAAAGACATACTTTTCATATGAAGAAACACCACGAAAATATAACATGACAAGATGAAAACACCACAATGTGTTGGAAAAACATAACCTCAAGCTAATATAAGTATCCAAGAGTGTAAATATATGCCAAGTTGAGGTGGTGCCATATATGTGTAACCATACTTTTCATATGAAGAAACAAAATGAAAATATAACATGACAAGGTGAAAACACCACAACGTGTTGGACAAACATAACCTCAAGCTAATATAAGTATCCAAGAAACATAACCTCAAGCTAATATAAGTATCCAAGAGTGTAAATATTTGCAAAATAGAAAGGGTTGATACCAAGTTGAGGTGGTGGCATATATGTGTAACCATATATATATATATATATATATATGAAGAGCTGTCTATGGAGTCTTGGATAGATGGTGATCGGGTGCTTTGTTAAGGCACTTAGTGGTTCAATTTCGTGCCCATATTAGAGTGATATATTGCACATGATGAAGATGTAGTCCTACCAAGCTTACCAAAAAAATAAAATAATAAAGAGTTGATGTTTTTGTAAAATTTTGTAAATAGAGTTAAAGGAAAAATTAACACCTATATAGATGATAGATGATCATAACTTTCTCAATAATATTTTGGAATTGATTCTAGCACAAAATTAACAAGCTCATTATAAAAACGACGAGGGAAGGACCCTTATAATGATTTTAGTTAATGAAAAAATAATTAATTAAATACCAAATATCCATATGGAAAATTATATTAAAAATTAAAGAAAATTAGATTGATTAGTTTCAAGGAAAGTGTTAGTTCCTAAATCCACCTCAGGCTGAAAAAAGACAGAATTCAAGGTAACATCAAACCACGCTCAGCCTCGTAGCTAGCCCTACGAGGACAGGAGAGGGCTCTCTCTGGGTAAATCTCAGTAAAATATATTTGATGGGCTTGAGATGACTTAAAAGGAATACTGATTTTAGGCTAGGTATGTAAGTGCAAGGATTTGATTTGATTTTTGAGAGTTTTGTTGGAAAAAATGGGAAAGGAAAATTTGGGTCTGGGGATGAAGGCCAGTTCTTGTAGAGTTCAAGTTGGGGCGAGGAAAGAAATGGTTTCGATGCCTTAGATTGAGTGAGTGGATGGATCAAACTAATGAGGGGTTGAAGAGGGCAAGAGGCTGCAAGGATCCTCTTAAAACTAAAGAAAACATAGAAAATTAACCAAACTAAAAGGCAAAGCACAACAAGCTAGTGAATTCTACCTTGATCACTCATTTGTTTAATTTTAGAAGCAAAGAGAAGGGAAATGGCATACATAAAACATTAATGAACTTAAAAAATCATGGAGAAAAACACCATCAAAAAACTCAGAGCCACAAGGATCCCAACAAGTGCTGCAAAACTCTGGTCTTTCCTTTGCCAAAAATGCTTAAATGAATATACAATGAGGTGCCAAACTATTCCCAAGAGTCCAACCAGTCCAACCATGAAAATGACTCAGAAAATACATGATATAGGCAAGCCTAACGCCTTCCCATCCCTCTAGGGGTCGAGCTCATCCTTCTAGGAGCCATTTCAACCAATTCTAAACAAGGCGCTGAAATCTAGGAAATCAAACAACTTGCCTCTATATGCTAGGAAACTGATTCATTCATTTAATTTTCACTTTTTTGTGAGTGAATCAACTAAAAGAAGTAAATATGTGCCAAAATTACATCCAAGTTATCAAATTACATCAAGATAGATCAAGAGTAACATCAAAAAGTAAAACTAGTCAAAACTGGGCGAATTTCTGAGCTGAAGAGTGAAAATGAGGCAAAATTTCTCTATGCACCGCACTCAAAAACTCAATGCGTTGCGCCACTTTGGACCTATTTTTGAGGCACTTCCTGAAGTCAAAATTAATCTCATGATAGCTCGTTAGAAAGCCCTGCCTGTCTACTATCCAACCCAAGTGTAATTTTTGGATTTGGATGTCATTTGTCCCTCCAAAACTACAATATCCCAAGACTGGTTCCTGCTGGTGCAAAAAGTGGCAGAAAGGCCATTTTCAAGGTGTTTTTGACCCTTTAAACCACCCAGAACTTGATGAAATCTCTCAACGATTCTTGAGCATGCATAATTTACCATAAAAAACCCAAAAATATCATTTTTTCCTCCAGAAGATGTCCCAATCATAAGCGCGCATCGGGTGGCGCGACGCGTCAGGCAGAAAAACCGGCTTTGCAACCAAAATTTTCAAAAATGACAAAATTTTCTCCAAATTTGCTGAAATTTGAACTGAAGGTCCCCCATCAAGTAATATTCTCATCCAACGAAGCTTCGGCCAAGATTCAGAGTCTATCCTCCCTTTTCCGACGTTCAGTGCCCTCCTGGTGCATGCAGTTTCAGTGGTGAAATCACTGTCTTGGTTGTATTGATGTGTCGGTGTCCATCTCCATGGTTGCAAGTCTATGCCAAGTGTATGTTTGGCTTGTTGAAATGAGAAATGAGACCTTGGTGTCTTTGTCTCCAATCGCCAAAAGTATGCCAAAGGGAAATGAGGGATTGTGAGGAATATGGAACAATGGGAACAAGTGGAGTTTCTGTCAAGTGAATTTAAGGTGTGCCAACAGTTACTTGGATGTTTGGGGAATCTGGGGTCTTTAAAGTCTTACAAGTGAAATGGGAAAAAGAAGAATGATAGGAAATGATGTAACTTTAGAGAAAGGGAAATAGGGCTTAGGAATGTAGGACTTGGGATGTAAGGGATATGGGAATAGGGGCTTTAGGAGTGAATGCCTCTTAGAGATGTAAGAAAATGGTGTATTGATGATTAACAGTGATGGGAGAAAAATAACAAGGTATGTGGCACAAAACTAGTTTAAAACACCAATTTCAAACACTAAGAAAGCATTTTTTTAATAGGGTGATAGGGTTTATGGTTTTGACTTTCAAACTTCATATTCCTTCTTCCAAACGACATGCAACACCAGCTAAAAATCAATGACAAGAGTTCACAAACTTATTTGGCGCAAAAATATTTGAGTCGTTTTGCGAATTTGATGAAGAAGTGGCACAATTCTGTTTGGAGGCTCTGTACGCTGCGACCTAGCCCAATGTGCCGCGTAGGCTGGATGCGCCACGCCAGTGTTAATTTACACTGGGAAAAATTTTTCTATGCGCCGCGCACCTTCAGTGCCCCGCACTCCTACCCAATGCGCCGCGCCATAAATAGTTCATTTTGCAGGAGGCTTTTGGAGGCCTTCCCGGTGTCCAAATTGGGCGCATGATAGCTTGTTGGAAATCTATTTGAGTCTACTTTCCAACCCAAGTAAAATTTTTCAATTTTGAGTTCAGTTTCCTTTTCAGAAATCAAATCTCCCAAAACTTGTCAAAATGAGCAGAATGAGGCTACCTCAAGGCAGAGTGCTGTTGCAGTCAACTTTTTAAGGTCTTCCTCAACTCCAAATTGAGCTAATGATAGCTCATTGGAAATATATTTGTGTCTAGTTATCATTTGGCTCATCAAGAAAGTCATTTGGCCAACCAAGCTAGGAGAAAACTTTATTTTCCCAAGGTCACTTCATATATGCATCAATTCTCGTGAGGCAACGGTATTTTTGACATTTCTCTAAAACCATGACACCTGTGTAAAAATTGAAGGAGGTTTTTCTTCTTTGGAATGGTTTGGAAAAAAATGTCTCTCATTTTTCCAAAATTCATCTTTTCGTGCTCTAAAAAATCATTTTAGTGAAACCTATCTCGATGTGTGGAACAAGGGATTTGTCGAAATGAAGCGAAGTGAAGGGGATAAGGGGCTTCTAAATTGTTGGGGAAATTTTGGGAAGTAGGGAGGGATGTTAGGAAGCAGGGGAAAGTGGAATTTCAGAGATTGAGTGAGGGGAAGGGGTCCAAAAGGGAAAAACACAGGCCTAGCCTAGAAAATTGCCAAGTTGTAGCAAGAAACTAGGGTTTGTGCAAAAATGAGGAATTTGGGGAATATCAGTGATGGGAAGTGTTTAATAAGGTATATTAAGGATAGGGGAAGGTGTATGAACATCAGGATACAAGTTTTGATGATGATTTTACCATCCAAGAGAAATTACCTCCAAAACCCTAGGAGAGGGAAATGGACCTTACCTAGGCACAACTGAAGCATGAACAAGGTGTAAAATGATCCATTGAAACCTGACATGATGATGAAAACCCTCTGAATGATGGTACACTCAGCTGAATGGTGACATGGACCGACATGGACAACTTTGACAAGAGTAAAAACAAACCTTAGACCTAATGCCTAGTGACCAAATTTTGCTTGAAGACTCATTGAAATGACAAAATTTGACCTTGACACCTTAACATCACTTTGTAAGAGCATGTTTGATCACTGGAGGAAAGATGCAAAGGCTGACACTAACAGAAAGAATACTTAAAAAAATATATATTTAGGTATATGAGGAGAGTCATTACACATTTTTTAATTATACATGAATATGGTTGACCATGTTGACCATTGTTAAGTTGGTTGAACATGATTAAACATTGTTTGAGCTTGATTAATCATTGTTGAGATGGTTTTTATAGAGACGGCCTGACCATCATTTATCTTGCTTGACCATGGTTATCAATGTGTAAATATAAATATATATGATTGAACATGTTGGTTATGGTTGATCATGTTGATCATGATCACCATGTGTGACTATGGTTGACCATTTCTAATTTGGTTTGACCATGTTTGAATATGGTTGAACTTGTTGACCATGTTCTACTATGGTTCTCCATGGTGACCATGTTTGACCATGGTTCAAATTATTTTTCCTTGGTTAACTATGGACAACAATGGTTGACTATGGGTGAAAATGGTTAACCATGGTTGACGTATTTCACTCTAAATGAGTATGGTTTACCTTGAATAAGTCCAATATGGAAGGTATACACAAGGAATATTAAAATTATTCATGCATGAGGATTAGGGTATAACTATACATCCCTACCTAGGCTAAATAAGATTGACATGCATGGAGGATATTTGTGTCGTAGGTGGAATTGGTCTATACAATGATAGAGGGATGGATAATCTTGAGGAAATTATTCCCAATGGCGATTGAAAATGAAAAATAAACATTAATATTGACATTATCCCTACTTTATCATTAATAATTACACACTATATTCACAATTTATACAATAAGAGCTTGGCCCTATCCTAGTACTCATTATCTAGGAAATTCTACTTCAAGAACCTCACCATATGACTCAAATATTGGCTGAACAAAACTTAATAATACTTGGAATATTGACATTAAATACCTTGTTATAACACTCATCTAGGGAGCATGACAATTAGGTGTATCAAGAAATTCTATTATATGAACATGGTTTTTTAGCTAGTGAATTCTCACGAACCGAGGTTGCATTTGGGAAATTATATAATGTTAACATGGAAGTTGGTATATTGGTCAATTTTAATTTATAACCTCTCCCTATACATGCTATTTTTATATTTTTTCTTTTTATAAAAGAGAAAATATTTCCATTTTAAGTTTCATAAAATGCCCTACATGAAGACATTTTAGATTTGAAAGGTTCAATGCAAACCTAAGCTTGGTGAAGTTGTGTAAGTCTTATTTATGTTAAACATGGAATATGAGCACTGGCTTGAATTGGTAATGTGGAATTTAGGCTTTGTTTCTATTATGAGTGTGCCAACTAGAACAAATAGATACAAATCAACATACAACTAGATAATATAATCATGCAAAGGAAATCCATATTATAAGTCTCTATGTGGCATCTTATAACATGATGTCCATATAAATTTGAGACGGGAATGCATAATGTGAGGTGTTTATTTCATTAATTTCATGTCTTTAGTGTAATCAATCTGTTAAACACACGCATGGTGAAACACACACAAAGGGAAAGATAAGAATTGATTGTCTTTCCATTAACCATAGATGCTTATTTATAGTACAATGGGGTGACCCTTGGATTTCGCATTCCAAGTTCACTTGGACTCCATTTGTGATTGTTTGCCTTCCACACCTATGAGCCATAGAGGATTAGGTGCCCAACATCCCCCCCCTCCATCTGAAGGGGTATGTGTGAGTTTAAGAAGAGAGTTGTAATACAAATCTGCAAAGTATGCATGGAAACACTTAGGTTGAATCAACTCTCTGAAATGTTGGCATAAAGAGGTGGTTTAAGGATGACCAAAAACACTCGAACGCAATGCTTATTGCAATTCCCAGAACTCTTCCAAATATGGCAAGAAGCTGAGATCTTATGCTAGAGGAAGTGTCCCTCATATTTGAAGAGGGAGACCTTCAACCTAGAATTAGGGAGGTCTACAACCTGTGATGGTTTAAGGATGACCACCAACACTGGAATGATTTATGAATTTCTTGGAACTCTACCAAAGCTAGCAAGAAGCTGAAGTCTTCTACAAGAGGAAGTGCTCCGAATTATTTGAAGAGGAAGAATATCAACCTCGCATGGATGGTTTAAGGATGTCCACCAACCAAAGGAATTCTCATGGGCATCTGTGTCTCTGGCTACAACTCTGAATCTGGAATGAGAGATTGTCGCTCAGGCTTGCTTGAACTGCTATGTCTCTGGCTACAACTCTGAATCTGGAATGACAGGTTGTGGTTCAGGCTCACTTGATGTGACTTTGAAGCTTGTAGATGACCACCATTTTCCCTCCTGTCAGGTACTAGGTGAGTTGATGGCGAAAAATCAAATGCAAGTTTGTTCAATATTTTAGAACAAGTTCTGACATGTGACTTAAACATATTCTTGGCCGTTGATGCCCATTGCCAAGAAGTGATCCATCCAAGATGAATCTTTGTTATTGCAGGAGGCTTGTTTTTGAAGCATCTGTGTGAAGAATGGATGTGTTGACCACAATTATTTCATGGGTGAAGATAAAAAAAAATGATCTTTAATATGGCCAATGCGATCACAGTTTTGGCATTTTTTAATCTATTGTTGTTATTGTTGTGGAAGAGGAGTAGGATCTTGAACAACCGAAGGTGAACTGTCATAAAGTGTTAGGTCCCTATATGACTAGTATAGTCCCTTATTGTGTTAATGTAACCCCCTTATTGTTATTATTGTACCCTTGTAACCCCCATTTTGTTATTATTGTGTCCTTAAATTATTATTGTTAGGTCGGCTAGGATTACATTGTGGCCCACTAGGATTACATTATGGCCCCATGGACTCCTATATATAGAAATGAGGTTTTGTAAATTGTATCATCCAAGAATTGTTCATTTATGTAATGTATTGGAGGTTGCCCCCTCGAAGTGGCTCATTGCTAAGGCGTTGCTATCTCTTTTCTTCTATTTTTGGAGCTGGTTACCCAACATTTGGTATCAGAGCTGTGGATTCTAGGGTTTCGCTGCTCCAAACAGGTCATCGTGGCATTTTCGCTATAAATTTTTTTCTACGAAGTTTCAGAAGCTAAAATTTTTAGGGTGCGAAGAAGAAATCCTGAGGAAGCTTGTCTAAAACTTTTAGAGCTTGGTTCGCAACATTTTCGGAGATATAATATGTGGAAGTTAGGTCTTTTTTCAGGATCCTAAACAGGTCATCGTGGAAGTTTCACTATAAATTTTTTTGTACGAAGTTTCAGAGTCTGAAATTCATATGGTGCAAAGATGAAATCCTGAGGCAATTCGTCAAATAATTTCAGAGTTTGTTTCACAATATTTTTGGAGATATGATCTGTGGAAGGTAGTGCTTTTTCAGGCTCCTGAATTTCATCTCAAAGAGGTGATCGTGGGAAAAGTTCAATAACTCTCTCTCTGGGAATCAGATTGGAGTTCCGTAAAAATTGGTCACAAGTACACGGACTGTAGTTTCTTGGCTATCAATTTCAGAGACAAAATATGAAACAGTGACACGTGGAAAGTCGTACAAGTTAGCTCTACTGAACTAGTCCATAATTAGGTCATTGTGGAAGATTGGACACAACTTTGTCTTGGAGAATCCAAATCAGGTCAGACCTTTGGCATTAAAAATATAATTCAGAGGGGTATTTCATTGCTGAATTTCAAATATTCAAGTGCTGCAATCACAAATATAATCCAATTTCAATATCGAGCTCCTCAAAAGCAAGAAAAAGGTGTGTATTTTTTTCCGAATTGCATAAGTCTTGTTTGAAGAATCAATTTGAATTGATTCCAAGGGCATATTGTAGAATAGATATCAGTATTGGGTTCTAAAATATGCTCTGTAAAAATAATTCAACACCCATTAAGCCTTCAGAAGGCTCTACTATCACTCATGAAGATGAAGAATTGCAACATGATCTATCAAAATTACAAGAGCAAGTGCAACAAATTTCACTCTCGCAAAGAGAAACAAAAAATGAAATGGAAGTTTTGAAGAAAGGCGTGGAAGCTAAGATGGATGGCGTGCAAGCTAATATGGATGGCATGGAAGCTGGCGTGCAAGCTAAGATGGATGGCATGGAAGCTAAGATGGATGACATGAAATACAACATGGAAAACATGAAGAATGATCTAAAAACATACATCGAAGGTTTGAAAAAGTTGATACAAGAAATGTTTCCTAATGGTGAAAAGATAGTAGAAGAACCTCATGATGAGAACAAAATAAATGTTAATCGTGATTTCATAAACTCTAATGTTGGCGGGAAGAACCACCATATTCCAAAAATGGATATGAGGAAGTTTGATGGAAATGATCCTGTAACATGGATACTACGGATGGAGCAATATTTTGATCTCCATAATGTGCAAAACACACAAAAGGTACGCATTGCAACTTTACATTTAGAACAAAATACATTTGTATGGTATCGATGGCTTTGCTCCCGTAAAAAAATTGTCACTTGGTCAATTTTTACGGAAGAAATGATAGCACGTTATGAGGATACAAAGAGCAACACCTTCTTTAGCCAATTGATAAATCTCAAACAAAAGGGTTTAGTGGGGCAGCACATTGAGGAATTCCAAAAATTGAATATAAGGGTAACTGATATTCCAGAGGAACACAGGATCGATCTCTTCATAGGCACTTTAAAGGATAATATCCAACATGAAGTTCACATTTTGGAACCAGATTCATTGGAGAAGGCATTCAGGTTGGCAAGAAAATTTGAATGTAAAATAATGGCGACAAGGAAGCCTACCACTCAATTCTATAAAGAAGGAAGTGTTGGTACGCCTAGATTTCCACAACCTACAAGGTTGAAACCACAACAATTGGAAGAAAAAAGAGCAAAAGAGCTTTTCTACAATTGTGATAGCAAATACACTAAAGGTCATAAGTGTGCTGAGAAGAAATTATTTTACATAGATTGTGAAGAGGAAGAAGAAAATGAACAAGAAGAGGATATACACCAGGAACCAGCCCTAGAAGAGGAAGAAATGAATCCGACCATATCGTGTAATGCACTAGCAGGAATTACCACTCCTCAAAATCTCAAGATAAAAGGAAAAATCAAGAAGAAAAAGGTAATAGTGTTGATTGATTAAGGTAGCACCCATAATTTTATTCATTGTAAGGTAGCCAAGGAATTAAATTGTTTCCTATACCCAGCACCAGAATGTCAAGTGATGGTTGCAAATGGAGGAACTATAAATTGCTCTGGAAAATGCCATAATATCGAGCTAACCATGGGGGAATATGTATTGACTAGTCCAATGCTTGCCATTCCTATGGGAGGTGCTGATGTTGTACTAGGAGTACAATGGTTACAATCTTTGGGGACGGTAGCTTTTAATTTTCAAGAACTTTTCTTGAAATTTTTTTCAGAAGGAAAGGAAGTCGAATTACGGGGTATTGAGGGGAAGCCAGGAAGGATAATAAGCTCTAATGTCATGACAAAGCTTCTAAAGAAAAAACAGCGAGGCGTAATTGCACAATTATGCTCACTAGAAGTTCCAACATCAAAATCATCTATTTCTGCAGATCTCCAACAAGTCTTGGACAATCATTCCAAGGTGTTTGAAATTCCCAAAGGACTCCCACCTATTCGTGATCATGATCATGCTATTCATTTGATTCCAGGAAGTGTTCCTCCAAACATCAGGCCTTATAGATATCCTTACTTCCAAAAGAGCGAAATTGAACGTATGATTGCGGAAATGTTAGAGGCGGGTATAATTCAACCCAGTCAAAGTTCTTTCTCTGCTCCTGTAGTATTGGTACACAAGAAGGATGGATCATGGCGAATGTGTACGGATTATAGGGAGCTCAATAAGCTCACCATTAAAGACAAATTTCCCATTCCTGTGATTGATGAATTATTGGATGAATTACATGGAGCAATTTATTTTACCAAGTTGGATCTTCATTCGGGATATCATCAAATTAGAATGAAGACTGAAGATATTCCAAAAACAACATTTCGAACTCATGAGGGTCATTATGAATTTTTGGTCATGCCTTTTGGCCTTACCAATGCACCTTCTACATTTCAAGGGTTGATGAATTCCATTTTCAAACCCTTCCTTAGAAAATTGTGCTAGTATTTTTTGATGATATACTAATCTACAGCAGGTCTTGGAAGGATCATGTTGAACATGTTGACAGGGTGCTCAAACTATTGCAGGAGAAACAATTATATACAAAAACATCCAAATGTTTCTTTGGAGTACAAGAGGTGGAATATCTGGGTCATATTATATCTCACGAGGGTGTTAAAGTAGACCCTAACAAAATTAAAGCCATTAAGGAATGGAAAGTCCCCATGACCATAAAGCAGTTGCGAGGATTTCTCGGGTTAACAGGGTATTATCGCAAGTTTGTTAAGAATTATGGGAGAATAGCAACACCTCTAACAACATTATTGAAGAAATATGCATTCTCATGGACTCCTGAAGCAACTAAGGCCTTTGAACATCTTAAAGAGGCAATGTGCCTAGCCCCGGTCTTAGCTACGCCAGAATTCACAAAAACCTTTATTGTGGAATGTGATGCGTCAGGAAATGGAATTGGTGCAGTTTTAATGCAGGAAGGAAGACCCATTGCTTTTGAAAGTTGTCCAATAAAAGGAAAGTATTTACAAAAACCTATTTATTAGAAGGAAATGTTAGCAATACTGCATGCACTAAAGAAATGGCGAACTTACCTAATGGGAAGACACTTCAAGGTAAAAACTGATCATGATAGTCTTAAACACTTTTTGGAACAATGACTATCTTCAAAAGAGAAGCAAAAATGGGTCACAAAGATGTTGGGTTATGACTTTGAAATAATATACAAAAAAGGAAAGCTTAATGTTGTTGCAGATGCACTCTCAAGAAAGAATGAAGAGGTAGAAGCATTGCTTTGTGCCATTTCTATTATCCAACCGGATTGGATAACTGAAGCAGGAGATGAATGGAAGAAGGACAAAGATGTATGGACACTCATTCAAAATTTGTAGCAATATCCTAGTACATTTGATACATTTTGTTGGAAAAATGATTCCTTATGGTACAAATATCGATTATATCTTTGTAATAATTCCCAACTAAAACAAAAGATTCTTTTGGAATTGCACACTTCTCCTTTAGGAGGACACTCAGGATTTTTAAAAACTTACCAAAGGGTGAAGAAAGCATTTTTTTGGGATGGCCTTAAATATGATATTCAAAAGTTTGTGGCGGAATGTTTGGTTTGCTAGCAGAATAAAGTGGAGACAATTAAGACCCCAGGACTTATACAACCTTTATCCATTCCAAGTCAACGTTGGGAGGAGATTTCAATGGATTTTATCACAGGTTTACCTAAGTCTGAAGGAAAGAGTGTCATCATGGTGGTAGTTGATAGACTTACCAAGTATGCACACTTTTGTGCATTATCTCATCCATTTAAAGCAAGTACGGTTGCTACTACATTTATGGACAGAATTCAAAAGCTACATGGAAGCCCAAGAGTTATTGTGAGCGACAGAGATCCCATTTTTACTGGAAATTTTTGGACGGAGTTATTTTCTTGTTTGGGTACTCAATTAGGTCATAGCTCATCTTATCATCCTCAATCTGATGGTCAAACTGAGATAGTAAATAAATTTTTGGAAGGATATCTTCATTGCTTTGTATCTGATAAACAAACACAATGGGTCAAGTGGTTACCTCTCGCTGAATGGTGGTATAACACTTCCTTCCATACTGCAGCAAAAATGACCCCATTTATGGCACTTTATGGATATCATCCACCATCCATCACATCATCTTTAAGGAAAATTCGAAGGTTCAAGCAGTGGAAGATCACATCGAGCATCAGCAAGAAGTTCTCCAACTCTTAAAGGATAACCTGAATTTGGCACAAAATCGAATGAAACAACAGGCAGATCAACATCGTAGCGAGAGAAGTTTTGATGTGGGAGATTGGGTATTTTTACGGCTACAACCATACAAACAAATGTCCCTCAAGCAAGCAAAGAAGGATAATAAATTATCGCCAAAGTACTATGGTCCTTACGAGGTGTTGCAAAAAATTGGTACTATGGCATACAAATTGGAGCTTCCTGCTTCTTCGCGAGTACATCCAGTTTTCCATGTTTCATGCTTAAAGAAGGTTATAGGTGAAAATCTTCCAGTTCAAACAGTATTGCCAGAACTTGATGGGGAAAGGAAAATCATATTGGAACCTGAAGCAGTCATGGAAAAAAGAACTCGACAACTACGGAATCGATCAATTTCAGAGTATCTCATCAAGTGGAAGAACTTACCCACTGAAGATTCTACATGGGAGGATGAGAATTTTATACGGAAGCACCCAGAGCTACTCAAGCGTTGAGGACAACACTTTTTTGAAGGAGAGGGGCATGTTAGGTCCCTATATTACTAGTATAGTCCCTTATTGTTGTTAGTGTAACCCCCTTATTGTTATTATTGTAGCCTTGTAACCCCCATATTGTTATTATTGTGCCCTTAAATTATTATTGTTAGGTCGGCTAGGATTACATTGTGGCCCACTAGGATTACATTATGGCCCCATGGACTCCTATATATAGAAAGGAGGTTTTGTAAACTGTATCATCCAAGAATTGTTAATTTATGTAATGTATTGGAGGTTGCCCCCTCGAAGTGGCTCATTTCTAAGGCGTTGATATCTCTTTTCTTCTATTTTTGGAGCTGGTTACACAACATAAAGAAATCTGGCACTCTGAAATTTGATAGGCTTGGAGTAGTCCGGAATATGAAAGGATAACTCCTTGTCATATCCAAGCCCCGTTCTATGTTTTTTATGGACAAGCTCTTCCCAAGGTTTGATGATGGGCTTGGGAGGTGAAGTGTGAGCTTATGCATTTGCATACAAATCTGCTGTTGAACTAGGCACAAAATGTGAATCAGTCACAACATTATTGACTTGCTGATTGTGGGAGTCTCTTTTAATGTTTTGAAAAAAAATAGGTTCATAATGGTGACTTTTCTCCTGTAATTCTTATTGCTAGAATTGAGATTCAAGTTGCAAAAACTCAATCTTCTCTTGTGTGTTTTGCAGACAAAACTGAATTTCTGAAAGAAAATATATATTGATTTGGATTGTGTTATCAAAAGTAGATTGTATCAAAGCCTTAAAGAACTCTAATACTTCACCAAGTCTTGTCAAATTTTTTTTTTGGACACTTTAAACACAAACCACAACTATAAACCAATGAGAAAAGAGCAACACCCACTTACAAAAAAATGTCACTCTTGTTTCTTTCTTTATTTTAAATCAACCCAACTACTCTCATATAATTTAATGCACATATATGGCACATTTCAGCACATTTAACACCTAAATTAACTCCTAATGTATATCACACAGACTTTATGGAGAGCTAACAACACATATGGCAGAATGCAATATATAAAGAGTCAATGATACCTCTAGTATTTAGACTACGACCTTGGGAGAACAGTCTCATGCTCAACACCAAAAATATGACCAGTATGTCACTATTTGAGGTACCCCACCAACCACACGTTCAATATTTTAATAAAATACGCTGCCCAGGAATAAATACGACCCAACTTTCATCGAGCAAGAATTTCAACTTGTTCCTTCAAGATAAATAAGGCCCATCGGTTAGAGATGCCTCAACCTACCATGGAAATTCAAGCCAACTCTTTTTATTTTTTTATATATAGCTTTAGGAAGGCTCGACCCAGCTCAATAATTTGCAATGGGAGGTGTGTTTCCTTGATGCACTCAACCTGATTCAGTCTAAGTTTTACATTATGTCTCTTTGGAGAAAAAAATGGTCTAACGTGAGCAGGGATGGGAGATGCGTGGAGTAGGTCGAGAGGCCGGTGTGTGAAGGGAGGGCGGAGTGGAAGCCACCATGTGGACAGTGTATAGGTGCAAGCAGGAGGTAGGAGCATGATGGGGAGGGAGCTACGTGAAGGGAGGATGAAGGGACGAAGCAGAGGGGCAGTGTTTGAGGGAGGATTGAACAACATGGTAGCGAGAGGGAGGTGGGTAGCGGAGGTGAGGGGGAGGGTAGAGGAGACGGGGAATGGAAGGAGGAAGCGAAGGGGGAGAACAGGGTATGAAAGAAACGGAGGGGCAAGAGTGAGGAGACAGGTGAGGGTGAGGGGGGCTGTGAGGAGAGGTGAGTGAAGGTGAGAGGGTGATGGATTTTGTGGGAGAGGAGGGGTCACAAGGAGTGCAAGGGATACAAGGGTGTTGATAGATTGGAAGGTCATTGGGGGAGTGAAGGGCCAACGGGGTGTGGGAGATAAACTGTCGGAGAGCTATGGGAGGGTGAACATGCACCGATTCAGGCTAAGGGTGTTGATGGTGCTGTGAGAGTAGCGTGAGATAGGAGCCGAGGAGCTGGTGAGCGGTGAGTCTGTGGTTGAGGGTCATCTGTATGGAGGAGGGCAGAGCTCGGTGCTGAGAGGTATAAACATGGAGGAGTAAAACACAGGTCAATGAAGTGGTTTATGCTCAGAGTATGGAGGGATGAGTAGGTTTTCCAAATATTCCATGGAGGGCGACATGCTGCTCTGTGGCATGGTTCTCCTCGCCCGCGCTCCCATGGCGTGGTTTCTCTACAAGAAAAACACAGTGGGAAGCTCGACTGGTGTGTAGATAATGACAGTCACTACTTGGCCTCCAGCTTAATGCATTAGCGCAAGGTCATTAAATCGACAGAACCGAGTTGAGTGTTTAACGCAGAGAATGAAGTGATACAGAGGTGCCTCTGAGCAAGTGTTTGTGTGTAGGGAGGTTGTGTATGCTGTATTTTTAAAACCAAGACCACCACTGTCGAGGGAGAGGTGTAGTGGCACCAAGGAGTAGAGGATTCGATATGGTGCCAATTCTATATGGAGGAGGAAGGGAGGCTAAATGAAAGGAAACACATACCAGGAGCTCAAGATATGGAAGCGTTACTTGTACAACCTTCCAGAATTAGACTTGGAGCAGAGAGTGTAGGAAAGCAGAGGGCAGGACTGACAAGACACTCATAGCAATATAAAATGATGTTAGTGGTAGTAGGAAAATAATGGCGTTTCTGAGTAGTGCATGTAGGAGTTATAATAGAGGAGCAGTGTGCAGAGGTCGAATTTTATGCTCAAACACCAGCGCTATCAATGGAACACAAAAACACACATAGGAAGGCCACTCATCATGGCTCTAATACCATGTTAAACACACACACGGTGAAACACACACAAAGGGAAAGATAAGCATTGATTTCCTTTCCATTAACCATAGATGTCTATTTATAGTACAATGGGGTGACTCTTGGATTCTGAATTCCAAGGTCACTTGGACTCCATTTGTGACTATTTTCCTTCCACACCTACCCATAGAGGATTAGGTGTCCAACAAAATCACTTACTAGATGCATTTTAATCCACAATGGTTTTGTTGGTTATAATGGCTTTGCGGACACTGGTCTAGTTTTTAATGGATTATGTAGTGATAGATTCCAATGATCAAGAATTTTTTGTTTGGTTAGTCAATGTCATGACCCTAGGGGATACACATGGTTACATGGCACTTTTGGTGCACCATGACCCTTGATGATGCAACACTAATGTGTTTTTCAACAAACTAATACTGTAATAGAGTTACTTCACCTTAAATACACCTCACAATAAAACACTTTTTGAATCTATCCTATTTTTATTTATTTAGTGGAATATCATAACAATATTATAGAACTAATAATTCCACTGTCAAATTCACCGCAATATTAATAAAATTGTCAAATATGCATGTACCCCAAGAAAATTCATTTTTTCCAATTGAAAACCACTATTTGGAAAAATTCAGCCTCCAAATTCAATTTTTATTGCATAGGTGTAAAAAAATAAGGTTCAAGTGGTCTAGGCCCTCCAATATGACCCCGAATTTTTAAAATTTTACAAAACACCAAATTTTGGGTGGCTCAACCCTCTGACCTTGTTAAGTCCCTATAATACTAGTGTATCCTGTTTATTGTTATTGTTATTGTAGCCCCCTATTGTTATCATTGTACCCATGTAGCCTTGATATTGTTATTTTTGTGCCCCATAGAAACCAACTATTATTATTATTGTGTCTTTACATTGTTATTTTTATATAGCCTCTAATTATATTGTGACCCCTTAAACTCCCATATATACCAAGGAGGTCTTGTCATTTGTATCATCCAATAATTGTTCATTTATGTGATTTAAAGGAGGTTTCTCTCTTGAATAGGCTAATTTTCAAGTCGTTGATCTATATTTTCTTAAATTTTGTGATTTGGTTGCATAACATTTGCTATGAGAGCTATGAATTCTAGGGTTTCTCTGCCTTAAATAGGTCGTATTTGAATTTTCTCTATAATTTTTTTATACAAGGCATCGGAAGATGACGTTTCGAGCACATCGAGCCAAAATATTGATGAAATATTTGTAGAAATTTCAGACCTTTTTTCACTATATTTTCTAAGGTATGCCTCAAATAAGTTAGGGTTTCTACATGCTCCAGAATTGAGTGTCAAACAGATGACCGAATGAAAATATTCATAAATTTATCTATGAGAATCAGATTTAAATTTATTAAAAAGTGACTAAAATTGCATAGACTATAGTTTTCTTGTAGCATTTTCAGGGCTAAAGTTTGAAACAATGACACATGGAATTCCGTACAAGTTCGATCTTCTGAACTAGTCCATAACCAAGTCATTGTGGAAGATTAGGCATAAATTTATCTTGAAGAATCCAATATAGTCTGAATTTTGGCATTGGAAAGAATACTCCAAGGGCTACCACAAGACAAAATTTCCAACCTTGGTGGGCCGAAATTATAGAGATACAATAGTTTCAATATTGAGCTCCTAAAAGAAAGAAAAAGGTGTGTACTATTTTTTAATTTTTCATAAATTTTGTTTTGAAAATCAGTTTGGAGTGATTTAAAGGGAATATTGAAGCATATATATTATTATTTGGTTCTAAAATTCCTCCAAAAAATTAATAATTCTAAACCCATTTAGCCCTTAAAAAGGTCTACTATGATGCATGAAGAGGAAGAATTGCAACATGATATATCAAAATTACAAACCAAGTGAAATGAACTAAAAGGGGACATGGATGGCTTTAAATGGGACATGGTTGGATTAAAAGGAGATATGAATGGTTTAAACGTAGACATGGAAGGTTTGAAGGAAGGATTGGAAAATTTGATAAAAGAAAGGCTTCCTAGTGATGATAAGGTATTTCACGAAACTCATGACGAGAACAAATGAAAGGTGAATCATGATTTTATATTGTCCAACATTTGGATGAAGACCCATCATATTCCAAATATCAATATTTGGAAATTTGATGGAAAGGATCCGTTAGCATGGATACTGCAGATGGAGAAACTCTTTTATCTACATGATGTGACACACACACCAAATGCACTCATTGCATCTTTATATTTAGAACAAAATAATTTTGTATGGTATCGATGGATTTGTTCTCATAAATCAATTGTCACTTGAACAATTTTTGTGGAATAATTGGTAGCACATTATGAGGATACAAAGAGAAATACCTTCTTTAGCCAATTGATAAATCTCAAATGAAAGGATTCAATGGTGAAGCACATTGAGGACTTCAAAATATTGAATATCAAGGTAAGTGATATTCTAGAGGAGCATAGGATTTATGTATTCATAGGGACTTTAAAGTATTATATCCAACATGAGGTTCTTCTTTGGGAATCTAAGTCATTGGTGAATGCATTCATGGTGGAAAGAAAAGTTGAAGGAAAAATTATGGAAAAAAGGAAGTCTACTACTCACAACTATAAATATGAAAGCGTTTCTTCTCCTAGCCTCCCAGAAGCTATAAGGTTGACACCAAAACAACTTGAGGAAAAAATAGAAAAATGGATTTGTTATAGTTGTGATATCAAATAAACTAAGGGTCATAAGTGTGTTGAGAAGAAATTATTTTACATATATTCTAAAGAGGACAAAGAAAAGGAACAAGAAACATTAAAGGAAGATGATATACACTAGGAATCAACCCCAAATAAAGAAGAAATGAATCCGACCATATCTTGTACTGCATTGACAAGAATTATGACTTAAAATTTCAAGATAAAAGGATATATCAAGAAACAGAAGGTAATGGTTTTAATTGATTATGATAGTATCCATAATTTTATTCATTGTAAGATTCTCAAGGATTTGAATTTATTTCTATATCCAACACAAGAGTGTTCAGTAATGGTTGAAAATAGAGGAATGATAAATTTCCTAGGGAAGTGGCATAATATCAATCTATCGATGGGGGCATATGTATTGAATAGTCCAATATTGGCCATTCAAATTATAGGTTTTAACCATGTACAAAAATTATCTGTAAACAAATTCTTAAAACATAAATTAAACAATGGCGAGAAAATATAACATAAAACAAATATACATAGATATTTTCCCCTAGATCCAAAAACTGGTACTACTAGATTGATTTTTCATTATATTTTTTTCAATGTTAAAATACATATATATACATGACAAATCATTCATAATACCCAATCCATTAACCCTGGATTAGAACATAACTTCAGTTCCCTTGATTAGATCTACAAAATACCATGGGCAGAAAGCCATCATTCACAAAACCATGTGCAAAACCCATGCACAAAACCAGAGGCAGGTCCTCCCACCTAGTATAGGGTCCAAAAAAAATTTCTTGAGGCGTTGCCTAGACCCCATGTAGGGGGGCTACCAGCCCCTGATAGGGGGGGTTACTTCCCCTAGTTTGACCCCCCATGATGTGCCCACCAAAATGAATATAAGGGGTTTATCGCCCCCCTTGTGACCCCCTTGTGCTTGTGACTAGTCATGGAAATAATATAACACACACCCAATGTTATCCCACTTATTGTTTTATTGTCTAGATAGGGGGTCATAGGAGAGCTTAGTCGTTGGTCCAACTTTTCAAAACCCATTGTTTATCTGCACCAAGAAAAATTCTCAATTCTCATAGACTTCATCAATGCATCTACAACATTCTTCAACATGTCCACCTTTACCAACAACACCCTTTTTTCCTCAACCATATCCCTCACAAAGTGATACAGAACATAATGTGCTTTGTCTTTGAATGATAAGTAGGTTTCTTTGCCAAGAAAATTACACTTTGGCTGTCATAGTCTATTCTTATATCTCATTGTACCAAACCCATACTTGAACACAATCTCTGCAAAAAAAAAACTTCCTTGATTTCATGAGTGGCTTCTATGTATTCTGCCTATGTAGTTGAAAGAGACACTACTGAATATATTTTTCTCATCCAAATTTATGCTCCTCCAAATAGGTTAAACACATACCCACTTGTAGATCTTATTGGATCTAAATCTCCATCCCAGTCTGCATCAAAAAATAAATCAATGTTCAAAAATCTGTCCAATATCGGTCTTCCTTGGTAGCACAAACCATAATCACTAGTGCCATGCAAATACCTAAAAACCTGCTTCATTGTTGTATAATGCTCCCTCCTGGTTTTGACGTAAACCTACTCAATAATCCCACTGCATGTGCAATTTCTAGTTTAGTATAGACCATTGCATAAATCACACTGTTGACTACACTTGCATATGGAACACGAGACATTTCCTCTTCCTCTTCTTATGTCTTGGGACATTGCTTAGTAGATAACTTTACACCTATAGGAATATGAAACTTTAATGGTTTACTATCCTACATATTAAACCTCTACAACATTGTCTCGACATACTTCCTCTAGCTTAACCATAGCTTCCCCTGTTCCCTATCTCATTTAATCTCCATGCCCAAAATATATTTTGCAGCACCAAGATCCCTCATTTCGAATTTGGAGGAAAATTCGGTCTTAAAATCCTGGACAATTTCTTTGTCATTTCCAATGAACAACATATCATCCACATATAAGACCAAATAAATAACATGGGCACTAATTAATTTAAAATACACACAGTGATCCACTTTGCTTCTGGTGAAGCCTAGTCCCTGTATATATGTATCAAAATTATGATACCACATCCTCGGTGACTATTTTAACCCATACAAAGACTTTTTTAACTTGCATACCAGTTCTTTCTTACACTTCACCGCAAATCCTTCAGGTTTCTTCATGTATACCCCTTCTACCAGATATCCCTGAAGGAATATTGTCTTCAAATCCATTTTTTCTACCTCAAAATAAAAATCAACATCAAGAGATAAAAGTAATGTAATAGAAGTTAGCTTTGCAACAGGAGGAAATATATCACGAAAATAAATTCCCGACACATGGGAATAAAATTTTACTACCAACCAAGCTTTGTATTTCTCCACCTTGCCTTCTGCATTCATATTCTTCTTAAACACCCATTTTCTGCCAATGGGCTTCCTTCTAGTCAGTAGCTGCGCCAGATCCCAAGCCTCATTTTTGTCCAAAGATGTCATTTGATCAACCATGGCCTCTTTCCAGAGTTTTCCATCCTATGAATCTACTGCCTCCATGACAGTATTGGGATCATCATTAGTAATAGATAAAACAAAATTTAAGCAAAAATCAGATGGACTATACCTTTCTATCTTCCTTCTTTCTCGAATGGATCTTCTCATAGCTGGAGTTTGTGGCTCTTCCTCTTCTGATTTTTGTTCTGCTGTAGAGCTTGATTCTTCCTATTTTAGCTCAAACTCTATCTTCTTAGGTGCCTTTGGTAGGAACTCAGGTTTAATAACACCTTTCACCTCTCTAAACACCACATCTTAGTTATACACAACCTTCCTTATTTCTAGGTTCCAAAGCTTATAACATTTTAAACTATCCTTATACCCAATAAATATGCACCTTTCAGATTTACTATCCAACTTGGCTCTTTTCTCCTTTGGAACATGTACATATGCATCACAGCCAAATAACATCAGATGTTAAGGATAAGGTTTCTTACCAGTAATACCTCATATGGAGTCTTATCATCCAACACTGATGAAGGTTATATGCTAACTAGCTAACATGCAATCTCTACTGCCTCTGCCCAGAATTCCTATCCTAACCCGACACCACTGAGCATGCTTCTTTCCTTTTCCATCAAATCCCTATTCATTATTTCTGAAAATCCATTTTTCTTAGGTGTGTATGGAGTATTCTTCTTCCGTGATACATGACACTTCTTACAGAACTCTTCAAATTACTTCTTGTATAACTCTCCACCATTATCTGTCCTCAACACCTTTATCTTATTCTCTGTCTGGTTTTCCACCAGAGCCTTAAATTCTCTAAACCTGTTATAGACTTCATATTTCTTCATGAGGAAATATATCCATGTATTATTTGAGAAATCATCTATAAATGATACATATTACAAAAATACCCAATGATGGAACCGACACAAGTACAAAGGCATCATTGTGCACAAGTTCTAATATATGGTTCGCCCTCTTAGCACCAGAGGGGAAACTCACTTGATTCTTCTTCCCATATACACAATGTATGCATAAGTCAAAATCCAAAGAGAAATTAGACATGCCTTATACCATACCATTACCATGCAGTATTATAAGTCCCTTCTCTCAAATATGTAGAAGCCTTTGATGCCATAACATGGTATTTTCTCTAAAGACCACAAGGTTTTCAGCTCTAGTTTCAGAAACAATAGAACTGTTTCACCCATCAATAACAATTTTGCCCAAAATGTTTTATAGAGTTCCAATCCATACTCCCAACATCAATGCTAGTGCTCCCTGAACCATCTTACAAGTATCCTCCTCGAACAATGTGTTTACACCTGCATCATCCATATTTCTTACAAAAAAAAGATTTATGGCCAATGCAAGAATATTCACAACACCACGAAGTGTTCTAATCATTCCACCTTACAACTTTAGCTTGATTTTTTTCACTTTACAATTCTGGCCTTCCTATCATCCCCTAAGAAGACATCACCACCATCACATTTCTCATACTTTCATAAGCACTCCCTATGTGGAGTGAAGTGAAAGGATGCACTTGAGTCAATCAACCATGCCTCTATACTTGAAGAAGAAGCCAAGTACACATCCCCACATTCATATGAGGTGGTTTTCGCCTCTTCAGGAGGAGCATAATCAGATCCCTTTCCTTTATTAGGAGCTTTAGATCTGCAGTCCTTTTGGTAGTTCCCTTCCTTTCCAAATTTATAGCACACCTTTATTTTTGGAGATTTAGATCTCCCTCTATATTTAGATCTCCCCTTCCTAGTACAGGCAAGGCATATCCATTCAGTCTCTCCATATTTTTTGTCTCATCTCCTCCGAAAGTAAGGATGAGACTATTTCATCAAACTTCAAAGTAGTTTCATCGCTACCTATTGTAGCAACCAAAATATCCCATGAATCTGGTAGAGTAATGGAATTATCTTCATGTGAATTTAATATCAAAAAATAAAAAATGAATTACCATAGTACTAAAGGCGTTCATATTCTATGTCACCGAGCCTTCATCCTTCATCTTCAGGTTGTAAAAATTTTCCTGTATTAACAGTTTGTTCACCAGAGACTATATTGGTACAAAGTCCCTAACTTGTCCTACAAATCCTTTTTCGTAGCTTCCCCTGATACACTCAACAATATTGAATTTGAGATATACAACCATAATGTTCTCTTTTCTTTCTGATCCAACTTTGCCTAGTATTCATCTGAAATTTTCATTTGTTTAGTACCGGGATCTACTGCAATCTACTGATATTTATCCAACAACAGATCCTCCATCTTAAGCATCCACAACTCAAAACTATGACTGTTAAATTTGTCTATCTCTAACTTTCCACTGCTCGCCATCTTATTTCACTGTAATAATCGATCCCACAGATCTCCTACTAAATAGGGTCTAGCATAGGCTTGAGAAAAACCCCTCAGCAAAAAATGGATCCCCTCGAAGGTGAAACAACTCTAATACCAAATTTAGGTTTTAACCCTATACAAAAATTGTCTCCAAACGAATTCTTAAAACACAAAATAAACAATGGAAAGAAAATATAAAATAAAACAAATATACATAGAGATTTTCCCATGGACCCTAAAACTGGGACTACTAGATTGATTTCTCATTATATTCCTTTCAATGTTACAATACATATATATACATGCCAAAAAATTCATAAACCCCATTCCATTAACCCTGGATTAGAACATAATCGTAGTTCTTTTGTTCGTATCTACAAAATACCATGGGAAAAAAAACCATCATTCCATAAACCATGTGCAGAACCTATGCAAAAAACTGTAGGTAGGTCCACCCACCTATTATAGGGTCCAAAATTTTTCTTCCCAAGCTACTGTCCTAGATGTCGTCCCATGTAGGGGGTTACCACCTCACCACAAGCTCCCCAATAGGGCGGCTTCCACCCCCCCTATGACTCCCCTGATATTCCTGATGCAACAAATAGGGGCTACTATCACCCCCTCTCTGAACCTCTTTTTGTGGCCGTTACAATGAACAAGGCCATTTTTTGCCACCCCAGCATGCATGTGACTAGTCGTGCAAAGAATATAAAAACACCCAACAAAAATGGGAGGTGTAGATGTCGTATTAGGAGTCCCATGGTTATAATATTTGAGGACAATAGATTTTAATTTTCAAGAAATTTTCTTGAATTTTTCTCATAAGGAAAGGAAATTAAATTAAGGGGTATCATAGGAAAACCTCGGAAGATAATATGTTGTAATGGAATGAAAAATATTATGAAGGAACAATGAGGGGTAAACGCATAATTATGTTTGCTAGATGTTCAAACATTTAATTCATCCATTTCTTTAGATCTTCGAAGAGTCCTTGAAAATCATTCCAATGTATTTGATAGTCCCAAAGGTCTCCCACCTATTCGCAGTTGTGATCATGGTATTCACTTAATTCTAGGAAGTGTTCCTCCAAACATTAAACCTTAAAAATATCCTTATGCCCTAAATAATTAAATTGAACGCATGGTTGCATAAATTCAAGAGACAACTATAATTCAACCAAGCTGAATTTCTTTCTCTTCTCTAGTAGTATTGGTGCAGAAGAAGGATGGATCATGGCATATATGTCTAGATTATAGAGAAATCAACAAGATATTGTATTAAAGATAGGTAATTCCGTATTCTTATTTCACCAAGCTGGATATTTGTTCAGGATATGATCAGATTAGAATGAAGATAGAGGACATTTCGAAAACAACATTTAGAACTCATGAAGGTCATTATGAATTTTTGGTCATCCCTTTTGGCCTTATTAATGCACCTTCAACATTTCAAGGTTTGATGAATTCCATTTTAAAACCCTTCCTTATTAAATTTGTGTTAGTAATTTTTGATGATATACTAATCTATAGCACGTCTTGGAAAGACCATGTTCAACATGTTGACAGAGTGCTCAAACTATTGGAGGAGAAACAATTTTATGTAAAATTGTCCAAATGTTTCTTGTGATATAGGAAGTAGAATATTTGGGTCATATTGTATCCCATGAGGGTTTTAAGGAAAACCATAACAAAATTAAATCCATCAAGGAATGGAAAATTCTGACAAACATAAGGCAACTTCGGGAATTTTTGAAGTTGACAGTGTATTATCGCAAGTTTGTTAAGAATTATGGGAAGATAGCAACACCTCTAACAAATTTACTGAAGAAAGATACATTTTCTTGGACTCCATAATCAACAAAGGCATTTGAACATGTTAAGGAGGAAATGTGTCAAGCTCAGGTATTAGCTACACCAGAATTCATGAAAACCTTTATTGTGGAATGTGATGCCCCAGGAAACGAGATTGGTGTTGTTATAATGCAAGAAGGAAGATGCATTGCTTTTTGAAATTCATCCAATAAAATGAAAGTATTTACAAAAAGCTATTTATGAGAAGGAAATGTTGGAAATACTACATGCACCAAAGAAATGGTGCCCTTACCTAATGGGAAGGTACTTCAAGTTAAAAAAATATCATGATAGTATTAAATACTTCTTGGAACAAATATTATCTTCAGAAGAGCAGCAAAAATGGGTCACAAAGATTTTGGGTTATGACTTTGAAATCATATGCAAAAAAGGGAAGAAATTTTTTGTTTCATATGCACTCTCAATAAGGGATGAGGATGTGGAAACACTGTTATATGCCATTTATATTATCCATTCTAATTGGACAACTGAAGCAAAGGAGGAATGGAATAATGATGAAGAGGTGTGGACACTCATTCAAAAGTTTCAGCAAGATCCCAATACATCTCATACATTTATCTAAAATAATGATTCACTATGGTAAAAATATTTCTTATATCTATGTAAGAACTCAAAACTCAAACAAAAGATTACTTTTGAATTTCACACCTCTCCTTTTGGAGGGAACTAAGGATTTTTAAAAACTTTCCACATGGTCAAGAATATGTTTTTTTGGGGATGGGATTAACTCTGATATTACAATCTTGTGGCAGAATGTTTAGTTTTCTAGCAAAATAAAGTTGAGACAATTAAGACCCCGGGTCTTCTACAACCTTTATCCATTCCAAGTCAATGTTGGGAGGAGATTTCAATGGATTTTATCACAGGTTTACCTAAGTCTGAAGGAAAGAGTGTCATCATGGTGTTAGTTGATAGACTTACCAAGTATGCACACTTTTGTGCATTATCTCATCCATTTAAAGCAAGTACATTTGCTACTACATTTATGGACACAATTCAAAAGCTACGTGGAAACCCAAGGGTTATTGTGAGCGACAGAGATCCCATTTTTACTGGAAATTTTTGGACGGAGTTATTTTCTTGTTTGGGTACTCAATTAGCTCATAGCTCATCTTATCATCATCAATCTGATGGTCAAACTGAGATAGTAAATAAATGTTTGGAAGGATATCTTCATTGTTTTGTATCTGATAAACAAACACAATGGGTCAAGTGGTTACCTCTCGCTGAATGGTGGTATAACACTTCCTTCCATACTGCAGCAAAAATGACCCCATTTATGGCACTTTATGGATATCATCCACCATCCATCTCATCATCTTTAAGAGAAAATTCTAAGGTACAAGCAGTGGAATGTCACATCGAGCATCAATAACAAGTTATCTAACTCTTAAAGTATAACCTCACTCTAGCACAAAATCGAATGAAACAACATGTCAATAAACATCGTAGTGAAAAAGGTTTTGATGTAGGTGACTGGGTATTTTTATGGCTACAACCATACAAACAAATATAGGGCCATTGATTCCCCTTCATCACTGTTGTTATAGGAAGTTTGAAAATGAAACATTTTTCAAGGTACAGAATAAATCAATGATCGAGGGTTTCCATTCGTTCCCAGTGGTTTCAAGAAATTGGCATATGTAAGCCTTCAATTTACTAAAAGTATTGCCCTCCTCTTGGATTGTCTGGAACCGCCCATGTCCAAAATTAGAGGATGTATCAATAAATTTCAACTTGATTTCATGCAAGGATGTACATGAGTTATGCTTCAACAAGGACTATCATAAATTAAAAACCTGGTTCTTGGTGCCCATACAACATCTTCTTATCATAATGTAATCATCTTTTACAATATTTAGTGAGAAAACCCACCTATTGGTGTTATATCCCTTTTGAGTCCTATCGAATTCAGTCATTACACTATGATATTATTGATCTTTCTTTCCAATATTATAGATCTTCTTATTCACCATAGTATGATCATCGATGATGGTATCCATTCTGATTAGCCCTCGCAACAATAAAGGAAACCATGTCTAGATTCCAAGCACCAATACAAGAAACCTTTCACAAACCCCTATGAGTTTCACGAGGTGTCCTTGTAACACCCACCTAGCTATAATACCTTCACACCCTTGTCCATTATTTACACCAATAACATCAATCATTTCATCTTTCTTGAAGAGAGTATCAAATAGAACAATGTTACCGATGAAATAGGTAACCACACTGTTACCTACTTTTTTTTGGTAGCATAAAAAGCACCCGATTTTGAAAAGTGGTGATGCAGAATCACCTCTTTTTTTTTTTAGCACATTTTTGACACTCTAATATTTTTATTTATGAAGTGTAAATATTTGTTTTAAAATGTTAGTGATTTTCATGCTAATTTTGAAACGTATTGATGCAGCATCAACTTTTTTTTTTAGAGCGGTGATTTTCATGCTAATTTTGAAACGTATTGATGCAGCATCAACCTTTTTTTTTTAGAGTGGTGATTTTCATGTTGATAATAAAACACAAAACTTAGATAAAAAATAAATAAAAAAACAATATAAAAAACCAATAAAAATGTAAAAAAAAAACAAAATTAACTCGTAAAAATAAAAAATGTAACCAAAAATAAATAAATAAAACAAAAAAACAAAAATATTCGAAAATTATATCAAAAGAAATGACAAAATTTGAAAAAAAAAAAAAAAAAAAAAAAAAAAAAAAAAAACATTTTTTTCTAAGTTATTAAAAAAATCCATATAATTAGAAAAAAAAAAACTAAAACTAGAAAATTTAAAAATATTTTAAATTACAAAATTAAAATTTAGATAAAAAAAAATAAAGTACAAAAAATAAAAAATTAAATTTAAAAATTAAAATTAAAATAATAATAATATTAAGAAAAAAAAAAAAAAAGTGAAAAAGAAAATTAAAATAAAAGAATTATAATAAAAAAAACTATCATTAAAAAACAAAAAAAATGAAAAAAACTACGTGCAAATAATTAAAAAACAAATATCCATAAATTTGCTGTTTTTTTTAAATGAAACAATTTATAAATTTAAAAAATGAAAAACCAAATAAACTAAAAGATTTAAAAAAAAATTAAATTAAATTAAAATTTAATAAATTTAATGAATAAATTTTAAATTTTAAAAAATAATTAATCTAAAATATTAAATTTTAAAACAAAATTAAAAAATAAAATAAAATTAAAACAAATTAAATTTAAAATAAAAAATTTGAATTAAAAAAAATAATTTTAAATTTTTTGAATTTAAAAATAAAAATAAAAAATAAAAATCAAATTAAAAAAAATATATATTAAAAAAAAAAAATAAAAAAAAAATAAAAGAATTTTTTGATCATGGTGGCGCCGCTAGTCAGCCTCCTGCACAGGTGGTAGCGGAGGCCGGCCGCTGGGCGGGCGAAGGGTTGCAGCTCCCCGCCCGCCCAACAGCCGGCCTCCGCCGCCACCTGGGCAGGAGGTCGATTCCGAGAATTGCCCTCCCGCGGCAGGAGGCCGATTCCGGGAATCGCCCTCCCGTCGCAGGAGGCCGATTCCGGGAATCGCCCTCAGGCCGATTCCTAGAATCACCCTCCCGCGGCGAGAGGCTGATTCCGATAATCGCCCTCTCGCGGCGGGAGGCCGATTCTGGGAATCGCCCTGAGGCTGATTCCGGGAATTGCCCTCTCGCCACGGGAGGCCGATTCCGGGAATCGCCTTGAGGCTGATTCTGGAAATCACCCTCTCGCCGTGGAAGGCGATTCCTGGAATCGGCCTCTTGCCGCAGGAGGGCGATTCTCGGAATCAGCCTCTCGCCTAGCAGCCGGCCTCCACCGTCACCTGGGCGGGAGGCCGATTGGCGGCGCCACCACAATCAAAAAATTCTTTTTAATTTTTAATTTTTTTTAATTTTTAATATATATCTTTTTAATTTTTGATTTTTTTTTTTTTTTAAAATTCAAAAAATTTAAAATTATTATTTTTTAATTTAATTTTTATATTTGAAATTTAATTTGTTTTAATTCTTTTTTCTTTCTTTTTTTTTAATTTTATTCATTTTTTGTTTTTAATTTTTCTAAATTTTGTTAATAATTTTTATTAAATTTTGTATTTTTTTTTTATTTAATTGATTTTTTAAAAAAAATTTCATATATTTTTTTTATTATTAAATTTTATGTTTAGTTTTTTCATTTAATTTTTAAAAATTTAGTAAATTTTGTATTTATTTATTTATTTATTTGAATTTAATATTTTTTTTAAATTTTTAATTTTTTTATTATTATTTTTTTAATTACATAAAAATTTTATATTTTTTTATTTCAATTAAAATTGTGTATTTAAAATTATATATTTTTTTAAGTTAAACATAATATTTTCATATATATATTATATAATTTTAATTGATTTTTAAAGTTTTTTAACTTTTTATTTTAACAATGTTTTATTTATTTATTTAAATTTAATTATTATTTCAAAATTTATTTGTTTATTCATTTATTTATTAAAATTTAATATATTTTTTTTAATTTAATTTGTTATTTTAATATTAACATTTTTTTTAATTTAATAAAATCTAATATATATATATATATATATATATATATATATATATATATATATATATATATATATATATAATTTTTTATAATTTAAAGTTAATATATTTTTTAAAATCTATTTGTTTTTTAATATATATTTCTTTAAATTTAATATTTTTATTGTATTTTTTTTTCATTTTTTATTTTTAATTAATTTTTAATTTTTTTACCCTTTTTTTTTTAAGTTTTAAATTTATTAAAATTTAATACATTTTTTTAAATTTAATTTTTTATTTTTAAATTTATTTATTTATTTTTTTTTAAATTTAATAAACATTTTCTTTTTCTTTTTTAAATTTAATTTCTATATTTTATTTTTTATAATTTCTTTCCTTTTTTAACTTGTTTTTCTTTTTAATTTAATATTTTAATATTGTTTTTATTTTTATTTTTTTATTTCTATATATTTTGAAATTTTAATCTTTATTTTTTTTTAATTTTTAATTTTTAACTTTTTCTTAAATTTTAGGTTTTTTTTTAATGTTTGAATTAAAATTTTTATTTTTTTTTTATTTTTATTTTTTTATTCCTAGCTTTAAAATGTTTTTATTTTTAAATTTATTTTTTTCTTAAATTTTAGGTTTTTTTTAATGTTTGAATTTTAAAAATTAAAAAATGTTATTTCTATTTTTAAAAATGTCAAAAATATGACAAATTTTTTTTTTGGTTATTCCAGCGTCAACTGGTTTTGTTTTGAGGGTGTTTTTTCAATCCTTTTTTCAAGAAACAATTTTGTTTTTAGCATAATTTTATAAAATGTTGAAATTTGACCTTAAAAAAAAACCAAGTGTGTTGTGGAATACACTTTTTTTGTTTTTGAGGTGTTTTTTCATGTTTTTTGAGTCTTTTTGGGCTAGAGTTCCCGTTTTGAGGTCAGGTTACCTATTTCATCAGTAACGGTGTTATAGGTCATGTTTCTCAAAGAAGATATATGCATAATCTACCTTCTCGGGAACTATTCCCCCATTTACTTGGATTTCCATTAGGTGAGCCTCTTTTTGCTTTAATCCTTTCATATTCTTAATTTTAGTATGTGCTAGAACCCTCATGATGGAAGCATACTTCTTCATTTTATTTATCTTGTTGTGTATTTCCTTCTTACCCTCCTCAAAATTGTACTTTTTGGCATATTTAGTGAAAGCCTTTTTATTTTCCTTGTACGAGTTATTGTAAAACCACATTCTCACCTCCTTGCTGAGGTGTTGAGCCCAAACTATGTTAAGGGTTCAAAGCCCTTTGGGAGTCTTTATATATATGAAGACACCCACGATCACCGTTGGTGGGGTCTTGATTATTGTTACGGCTTCACAGGTATCTTGTGAAGCTTGGATTCGGGCTTGTCAACCTCTCTCACAATGTGGGTCATGCAAGCCTTGTAGCCTAAGAAGGTTGTTACAACGCAAGGCTTTGATAGGTCATCCAAGTGGATGAATTCACTTTTCCTCTATGTCAAGGAAGAGCCATGCTAGGGATGCTCAAACTTCATGTGACTCATATGCCTCATATGAGGCCTATGAGTCTGTGTTTTATGCGAGAAGGTTTAAGAAGAAATATTATTGTCTAGAAAAATGTCTTAAATTAAAAGACATATAATTTAATATTAAATAATATGAGGGTGTTCTTCTTGTGAGAAGGTTTAAGACAAAATATGTATTTTCTCTTGAAAAAAAATGTCTTAAACTACCCTTATGTGTAGTAATGTAACTGGGCTTCGTACTTGAAGGTAATCCTTGGAATAAAACCTCCTCAACATAGCACATAAATTCCAATGAAGTAATTAAAACCTTAAGCTGATGAAGAAGAACATAGGATTTGTTTAAAATAAGTACAATAGCCAAACAAGGAACCTACCCATTTTTTAACTAGTGTCGCCAAAGGAATCGATGAGCACACCTTTGAAATGATTGGTCCTCACCAAAACCTAACACAAATATAAGAGTCGACTGAGGAAAACCAACATAAGTGACGACATAATAAAATGATAAGACCATTGCTAATGGAATGAATTACAAATTTCCTTAATCTGAAAACCTTATCGAAAATAAAAATAAAAAATAAACCATACCTTCTTGAGCAAGAGGAAACATTCATCAAATTGGCTATAATATGGTTTATGACTAAAATTACTGTAGGTATTACAAACTCTACATATGTGAGGTTGCAGAGCTCATCACAAAGGAGATGAAAGTGAAAATAGGACTGCGTAGTGCGGAGGGAGAGGGGTAGTTACCCCATAACCACCCACCAAGCTTGCATGTTGTCGATTGGAACCCTAGATGCAAAGAACCGTAGATCTGTGGACACCTTGACTGTACACAAACCATGACATGACAATCCAATTCATACCATATATGTCCAAATTGTTCCATAAATTTAATAATCTAGTATTACCCCAGATGACTAAGGATAACACATGATCAAATATTATTTTGACTTGAACTAAAAGGAATCAAGTGTTAAATGATGAACCATAGTCACATATATAACCCACTGACATTATATAAACCACAACATAAAAATAGGCCGACATTAAAGCAATAATCAAAGAGAGTATAAGGATTTTGTGCCTTCTGAAATGATTACATGTATTATAAACAAACAAAAAAAATATGTTTAACATCATAAGTTGGTAGTTGTCCAAAGGGAGAGAATGAAATAAATATTATATGTAATCCTTTTGTAAACGTAATTAACAATTTATTCAATCAAATGTAAGGTACATAAAATTACATAAACGAGTGTCAAATGTTATCAAGATGATTAGATAAAAAATAAATAAATTATGTGATAGGTATGTTACAAATGGACAGCTTCCATCTACTCCACCTACCTCATATAAGATCAATGCATTACTGCACCTTTCTTCGTAGATGAGCTGAGATTAGACTGAGATGGGAAAATGAACTTAAAATTATAAGCTTAATTAATAATTATAAATTAATTGATTAACTTGCAATTTGATACAACGAAATAGGTAAATAATAGTTATACATGTAAGTATTTGTTCGTGTGATAATACCGTAAACAACCAAGTCACTAAAAGAAACAGACCAAAAATGAAAGAGGAAAAAAAATAAACACACAACATCACGCAGCTACGATTGCTTAATTACACAAATAATTTTCAAACAGAAAATGGCGATGTTGGACTCTTGCTAAGCATCGGTATTTATACAAAAAAAATTGTGTCGATTACAATAATTAAAATATTATTTAATCAGGCGGTGTTTTCCCTTTCATTTCTATAGACGGTGGTGACTCTTTGGTGTTTGAAAAATTCATGGCGGTGAGATGGTGCAGGCGTCGCCAGCTATGAAATAATTATGCTTACATTCTCCACCTTAATTATTTCACAAAAAGGAAAAGAACAAAACTTTTCTATTACATCAAAATGTCGTTACATCATACATACTCCTATGTTTTCCCTGTGAGTTTCAAATAATTCTTTTCCAAAGGGTTTTGTAAATATTTCTGCAAACTGGTCTTTTGATCTGCAAAAACCCATACATATTTCATTATTGCTTACTAATTCTTTAATGAAATGATACCTTGTATCAATATGTTTACTCTTCTTATGTAAAACATGATTTCATGATAATGCGATAACAGATTTTCTATCACATAAGTTGGTTATTTTTTTTCATGTAACAACTTAGTCAAAATTCTTGTCATCCACACAGTGTGACATGCTGACGTCGTCGCTGCAACATACTCTGCTTCAGCCGATGATAGAGTCACAATGGATTGCTTCACTGATGCCCCATGAAACTGCACCTGAACCAACACTAAACGCATATCCAAATGTGCTCTTCCTATCATCAATATTACCTGCAAAGTCACTATCTGTATATCCAGTTAGTTTAAAATATGAATCAGATGTATACAGGATACCATAGTTTCTTGTTCTAGCAACATTTCTTAAAATCCTTTTTCCAATGAGCCAGGGGTACTCTTCGGAGACTCCATGAATCTAGAAATGGAACTTATAATAAAAATTATATTAGGCTTTGTTGCAGTCAAATACATAAGATTTCCAACCAATTTCTTATACAAGGTTGGATCAATATTTGAGCCTTGATTATCCTTACTTAGTTTTGTACCAATTGCAATTAGGGTTACAACTAGCTTACAATTTTCCATCCTGAACCTTTTTAATATATCCTTTGCATACTTAGATTGACAAATGAAAATACCATCTTCAGTTTGAGTTACTTCAATACTAAGAAAATATTTCATTAGGCCTAAAACAATCATATAAAATTATGTTTTCATGCTTTTCTTAAAATCATCTACTGAGAGATATCGAGTGAAAATCAAATCATCAACATATAGGCACACAATCAAAATTTTACCTTCCTCGTATACTTTTGTATACAAAGTTGGCTCAATTGGCCTCCTAATGAATCCATCATTATTCAAATATTCCTCAATTCTACAGTACCACACTGGGGGTGTTTTTTTCACTCCATATAATGATTTATTTAATTTGTAAACTTTATCTTCTTTTCCATCAATTTCATATCCAGGAGGTTGTTTCACATAAACCTCTTCTTCCAAAAAACCATTTAAAAATGTAGACTTAACATCCATTTGATATATTTTCCATTTTTTTTTTTTTGCAGCAATAGCTAATACCATTATTTTTGTGTCAAGTCTAGCTACAGGTGCAAAAATTTAATTATAATCAATACCAGGTTATTGAATGAAACCCTGAGCTATAATTCCTTCTTTATGCTTTTCAATTTCACCTTCAACATTCACTTAGTTTTGTAAATCCATTTAACACCTAAAATATTCTTACCTTCAGGAAAATCTACATGTTCCCAAGTATTATTTCTTTCTATAGCATCAATTTCTTCATCCATATATTTTATCCAAAATTTTTCTTTCATGACTTCATCAAAATTTACTGGATCATATGCAAGTAATGCAAAATTCAAAACTTGATTTATTTCATCATTCTTCTCATACAATTATTTTAAACTTCTAGTTTTATGACCTTCAATTCTATCCTTTAATGTAGCCATTATAGGATTAGATTCATTAGTCACCTCCTACCATGTTGTTTGTTGTCCACCATAACCTGATGGTTCACCATGTTTCTGATTTCTTGGTGTTCTACATTGTAATGGATTGAATCTTGGTGATTGGCTTGTTGAAGTGCTTGCAACATGTGTATATGGAATTGACTATCCACCTTGTACCTCTTGCTCAACTTCATTATCATCTCCATGAGATAATATAACTCCCTCTACAACAGATTTATCTATGCTTACATCCCAAGCTTCTTCTTCCTTGAATTCAACATCTCAACTAATAATATATTTCTTAGTGATGGGATTATAGAGTTTATATGCTTTAGATTCTTCACTATATCCAATAAAGATACATTTCTCACTTCTATCATCTAACTTCTTTATCATTTCTTTAGGAATATGTGCATAAGCAACACAACCAGAAATTATTAAATGAGATATATGAAAACTCTTACCATTCCATGCTTCTTCAGGAACTCGTTCCTTCACGCTCTTCTTTGAAATTATGTTAAGGATATAAACAACAAAAACTACTACTTCTCCCCAATATTCATTTGGTAGATGCTTTTCCTTTAACATAATTCGATCCATATCCATAATCGTTCGATTTTTCCTTTCAACTATTCCATTTTGCTGAGGAGTATAACATGCAGTAAACTTCCTTTTGATTCCATGCGATTGAAAATACTCAATGATATCTATTAGCATATATTCACCACCTCTATCTGATATCAAAATTTTAATATGCTTTCCACTTTCCTTTTCAACCATAGCTTTAAATCTTTTAAATACATAAAATTCTTTAGATTTCTATTTCAAAAGATAAACACATGTTTTTCAACTGTAGTCTTCAATAAAAGTTAAAAATTAAACATTGCTAGACAAAGAAGGTGTTTGAATCAATCCACAAAAATATGTGTGAACAATCTCTAATGGAGCTTTCGCCCTATACAAAACTCCATAAACAAATTTCTGTCTATGATTCTTTGCAAGTATACAAATTTCACACGAGCTCATTGGATGTTGAATACCAAATAACCCTTTCACCATTTGTTTCTTCTATAACATATATACCACCAAAATATAAATTACCATATATTAAATGCCATAACCACAATTCATCAAAATTCTTAGTTTTATAAGAATTCAAGGAGGAAGACAACTCTTTTCTCATCATAAGTGGAAACATCTTATTCTTTGTCATTTCTACCATTGCTATGAATTGATTGCTTGGATATTTGTCAATGATAGTACACACATTATTCTTGAAGAACACTCTATACTTTTTCTCTATGAGTTTTCCAATGCTCAACAAATTTCATTTTAAGCTACGTACATAATACACATCATCAAATTTTCTTCTTTCACCATTTCTAGTATAAACACCAATTGATCCTTTACCTTTAACGCATACCTTATTATCGTTACCCATTTTGACTTCATATTGAATATTGGTGTCTAGATTGGAAAACAAATCTTTGTTTCCCGTCATGTGATTGCTGCAACCACTATCTAAAAACCAAATATTATCTAAAAAATATTAAGTTACATTGCAATTAAAAAACACTGACTTATTATTATCTTCAAATTCTTCTGAGATGTGTGCATATTGCTTACCAACATTTGCCTGCCTCTTCAAAAACTTAGTAGCAAAATGACCATATCTCTTTTAATAATAACATTGAACTCTAGACATATCATACCTTTGATTTCCTCGATGCCACGTTCTATTGCTACCCCCCCTTAAATTAAGAGGATGTTGCTGAGATTTCTCTTCATTCTCATAATAATCTCGTGGACGACTTTGATAAACTATTATGCTACCTCTTCCTCTATTACTTCATCTTCCTCTGCCTCTTCCTCTATTTAATTGTAGCTGAGTTTTGAAGGAATTCTACAATGTGCTATCATCATATCTTGACATCCTCGATTCATGTGCAATGAAAGAACTGATCAACTCTTCAACTTGCATTTGACTTGTGTCCTTGACCTCTTCTATGGATACAATAATTGCTTCAAATCTCTTTGGAAAACTTCGAAGAACTTTCTCGATAACTCTCTTGTTTGATAGGCCTTCTCCATACTGTCTCAATTTATTAACAATACTCATGAATTGAGTCATAAAAGCATCCACAATTTCACTGTCTTTCATTTTCATATTCTTGAAATCTCTCCTCAAATTCTGAAACTTGACATTCTTTAATTTTGCTATACCCTGATAATAGGATTCAAGGGTTTCCCATGCCTTCTTCTAATATTCTACATTTGACACTTTTGGAAGCATCATGTCATCTAAGACTTGTTGAATAAGGCCAAGAGCTTTATTGTCTTTCTTTCTGTTCTCTTTCAACAACATTCATTCATCATTTGTAAGAGCCATCTTTGTTTCCTCATTAGTAGGCTCTGGATACCCATTAGTAACAAATCCCCAAAGATCATGAGAAAGAAACAATGTTATCATTCGAATAAACCAGGAATCATACCTTATTTCATTCAAAATAGGAATTGATGACCGAGTAATATTTGTATTTCTCGCCATCTCTCAAAAATAATTGCTATCCTCAGATACAAATATAAAAACACTTTTACTCTGTATTACTTTCAATTCCTTTCAAAGGAAAATTAGAAAATTATGGCTTCTAAATATCCTTCCAATAACTTTCTGCAACACTTAAAAAAAAAAACTTTAAATCACCCTTTTATGACTTTAAAGAATTTATACTCCCTTAATAAAAAAACATATTAATCATCATCTTTGTAAGGATAAACCATTTTTTAAACTTCATAAGATAAACCATATTTTCAATATATTGTAAAGGGTCTTCAAACAATATTGCTTCTCAAACTTATAAATGATTTGAGAAAAACTTACGTACTTCACCTTTGCATATTGACCTTCAACATATTTCTACCATCATTGACTGTTAACAAAATTGGGCTTTCTTGGACAGATCAGGAGATTCCAATCTGTGGCTCCAGTTCACCAAATTTTGTACAAAACTGTCCCGATTTCATTTCGTTTGACATATGACAGACCTCCTCTAACATCTTTGCAACTCACAACTCTTCCACCCACCAAACTCCTTAGTCTTTCATAGGAAATTATAAGAGGACATGAATATCCAAGAAAAAAAACAAAATGACACTCTTTAACGACACCTTTGGAATGGAAGAATATCAACCTCACACATAGTAAGACTTATTCAATATTTCTCTCAACCTAGATTTGATACTAGATGAAAGAAACAAAGAACAAATGAAAGAGGGAAAAACAAATCAACATACAACACCATGTAGCTATGGTTTCTTAATTACATAGATAAATTTCAAATAGAAAATGGCGATGTCGGACCCTTGCTAAGCATCAGTATTTATAAAAATATTTGTGTCGGTTATAATAATTAAAATATTTTTTTCTCAAGCGGTGTTTTCCCTTTCATTTCTGCAGACGGTGGTGACTTTTCGATATTTGGAAAAGTCATGGCGGTGAGGCGAGGCTGGAGGTGAAATAATTATGCTTACAGTCACATCCTCAAGATTATAAAGTTTTAAATAATATCAAATTATATGGTTTTAGTGAAAATATTATAAAGAAGATTGGGGAGAATCATATTTTTGTAAGGAATTTGAAAACAAACGGTCAAGGATTTACTTGTTTTATCGATGATAGTCAATGAATACAACTTTGTGGAAGAATAAAACTTCGTACTAGTTTATATATTTCCATCTTTACTGAAGAATAAAATTTTGTGTTATTTAGAATGAAGATATACCCTCCATTAAAAACACATGTAATTCATGTGATAGAAAAATAATTTACAACATCATATATGAAATAGTAAAAATGAATATTGCAAACTCCATAACGAGAGTGCCATATAAACAAGATTTCCAATTAGCTTACAATTTTGATGTTTTATTTAAAAAAGGAAAATTCAAATGATTACACACCTATCACTGAAATAAAAACCAAAAAAATTAATGGCAAAAAGTTAGGGACACATAACCATTTGTATCTTCATTTTCTTTTTCAATTGTTAATTCAAAATATATTTTGAATTTTGATCTATAGGAGTGAGGTCAAAAATTAACGGTCAATTTTTATCTGTCCAATATTTCAAAATGGACAATTCAATTAAGTTCAGCTAGGGACACACATGACAGAGAAGGAAATGCAAAGGTTAAGTGGATTGCATTTTTATTTAGGTTTGTTTTCCAAACTTGATCAGGATCTTATGGAGTAGATTTACATAGGCTACATGGTCTGAGAATGGATCGTATTTTGAAAATTGAAATGGATACTATTTGAAAACTAAACTACAATAGATATATATATATATATAATGAAAAATAAATTAATTTTATTATCAAAAATAAAATAAAATTCTAGCAATACATGTTCCTATATGTAGATCTAATAAATTTGTCCTAAACTGACAAAGAATGAGAGTGAAAAATTGGAGCAGAGATTTCCCTTCTCAATATTCAAAGATAGTTAAATAGATTACATTGTAAACATCAATAATAAATGACTGGAGTAGAACTCGACTAAAATTGAAGTAAAACTGAATTGTGTACGACACCTAGCAGACAAGAGAATTAAATGAAATGACACCTAATTGACAGTGGGATTAGTATCTCAACATCCCCTCCTAATCTCAAACTGTTACAAGTGGAGGCACTAAAAATACCTAATTTCTCTCTTTGAAATTCAAATAAATTCTTTCCCAATGGATTTGTGAAAATATCTACAAGCTGATCTTTGGAACCACAAAAAGAAAGTGTTATGTCCCCATCATTGACAAGTTCACGAATGAAATGAAAATGTGTGTCAATGTGCTTGCTCTTCTTGTGAAAAACATGATTTTTTGATAAAGAAATTGCTGAAATGTTATCACAGTAAATTGGAGTTGGCTCCTTCTGAATATTTAAAATATCTTTGAATAATATTCTCAACCACATTGCTTGACAAGTTGCTGAATTTTCTGCTACATATTTGACCTCTGCAGAAGATATTGAAACAATTCGCTCTTTCTTGGATTCCCATGAAATCATATTGGTTCCAAGAAGGAAAACATGCCCTGAGGTACTTTTGCGATCATTTAAACTCCCTACATAATCGCTGTCTGTATAACATGAAAGTGAACAATTTTTAGAATGTGTATAAAACAAACCATAGTCTATGGTCCCTACAATATACCTTAAAACCCTTTTTGCAACTTTCCAATGAGTAATATTTGGTGACTGCATAAACCTGGAGACAAAACTTGGTGCAAACATAATATTAGGTCTAGTTGCAGTGAGATACAACAAACTACCCACTAGACTTTTATACAATGTAGAATCAGAGGGTGGTGCTACATCTTCTTTGTTGAGTTTGGTGCCTTGAGAAATTGGAGTATCCGTTAATTTGAAATTGGTCATTCTGAACTTTTGGATGATTTTAGTGAATATTTTTGTTTACCAACAAAAATTCCATTAGCAGATTGGTGAATTTCAATGCTTAAGGAATATTTCATGACTCCTAGATCTGTCATATCAAACTCTGATTGCATCGCTTCCTTGAAGTCTTCTAACATTATATTTCCCGTGTAAATAATATCATCTACATAAAGGCATACAATAATAATTTTACCTTCATGAGATTTGGGATACAAAGTGGGTTCATGGCTGCTTCTGGAAAAACCACTTTTGATGAGATAGGTGTCGATGTGACTGTACCAAGCTCTTGGAGCTTGTTTCAAACCATATAAAGGTTTATTAAATCTATATACTTTATGATCCTCTCCCGACACTTCAAAACCATGAGACTTCTCTACGTAAACTTCTTCCTGTAATATACCATTAGGAAGGCAGATTTTACATCATGCTGATAGACTTTCCATTTGTGTTGAGTTGTTGTAGATAAAATGGTTTTGATAGTGTCTAAACTTGCTATTGGAGAAAATATTTCACCATATTCGACACCAAATTGCTGTGAGAATCCTTTGGCAACCAAACTTGCCTTATGTTTCTCAATTTCCCTTTTTTCATTTAGCTTGGTCTTATATACTCATTTTACGCCAATTATGGTTTTATATCTTGGGAGATGAACTAATTCCCAAGTTTGATTCTTCTCTATGGTAGCAATTTATTAGTTTATTGCATCAACCCATTGCTTTTATTTAACTGCTTCTTAAAAATGGGTTGGTTGAGTTGAAAGAAATGAAAACATATTCTGTTGGTAAAATTCATGCTCATGTTCTTATATCTCTCTGATACTTCTTATTTTCTGTCCCTCTTCTGAAGATGCTTGATCACTGGTTGAATCACCCCTTGATGATGTACCATTTTAAGAATGGTCTAGCTATTCTTGAACCTATAATCTTGGAGACTATGGTGGATAAAAATATTGATTTGAAGTTTCATCTACACGATCAAACCAAGATTTATTTTCGAAAAAATTGACATCTTTGCTTAAAATAAAATTTTTGGTAATAGCACTGTAAAGTCTGTAGGCTTTTGACTGCTCATTATAGCGTAAAAATATGCATATTTCACTCCTATCATCAAGATTTTTTCTTACTTTCTCAGCAACATGTGAAAAAACTACTGATCCAAAAATTCTAAAGTGTGATACATTTACCTTGTTACCATCCCATGCTTCTTGAGGTATTGTATCTTGTCGACTGGATGTTGGTGATCTGTTGAGAACATACAATGCTATCGACACTGCTTCAGCCCATAGTTATTTGACAACTTCTTCTTCTCCCGTATCATGCATCTCACCATGTTCATGATCGACTAATTCTTTCTTTCTGCTACTCCATTTTGCTGTGGAGTGTATCTTGTAGTGTACTGCATTATGTTACCTTGTTTTCAACAAAATGTTTTGAATTCATTTGAGCTGTATTCTCCTCCTCTATCCGATCTGAGCACTTTAAAGAGTTTTCCACTCCGTTTTTTTTCTTTTTCCTTGAACTCTATAAATCTAGAGAAGGTATCTGATTTATTTTTTAAAAAGTACACCCATATCTTCCTTCTAAAGTCATCAATAAATGTCAGAAAGTAAAAAATATCACCAATGGATAGTGTCTGCATTGGGCCACATATGTCTGTATGGACAAGTGATAAAGGCTCTTTCGTCCTCGAGGATGATGTGGGAAAGCTATCTCTTTTATGCTTGGATAGGACACAAATTTCACAATTACAGTCTTTTTCACTCATATTTTGGAGACTAATGACTATACAATTATTTTGAAGTAGACTTAGATGCTTGATTTGGATGTGGCCATACCTAGAATGCCATAAATGAGTGTGATCTATTCTTGATATATTGTGGACTAAATATTGTTTGGTATTTTGGCTTCTAAGAGTCAATGGAAACATCCTATTCTTTGTCTTTTTAAATTTTTCTATCAATATTTTATGGGGATCTTTGCCATATATATAACATGTGTTATTTCGAAATAATACATCATATCTATGTTCCATTATTTTTCCTACACTAATGAGATTATGTTTCTGCTAAGGAAAATAGTAAACATCATGGATGTATTTGTTCTAATTCTGTTTAGTAAGAATAGGGAGAGTACCTTTTCCTTCAGCTTTAATACTTGTATGGTATCCAAGTGTAATCTCTGATGTTATGGAAGCATCAAGAGAAGAAAGAATATTCTTGTTTTTTGTCATGTGATTGCTACATCCACTGTCGAGCAACCAAAGGTCTTCACTGTGTTTGTCTTCCGAAAGATGGCATGAAAGAAACACGGTATGTGAGGATTCTCCTTCATTGTTGGAGAGATTGATAATGCCTCTTTACTGATATGATTGTTTCTTTCTGCAATCTTGTTTGTAGTGGACAAAATTCTTGCAGTAATAATATTGAACACTCGATTTGTTCCATGATTTGCCTCTCTGGGTTCGGTTTTGTGGAGGTATCCATTGCTCTGTTGCATGATGATGATATCATCTTCCACTGCTTCGGTATCTACCTCACTTGCTACCGCCTCTATATCCTCTGCCTCTACCTCTTTCAAATGAGATTCGTGTTTTGAAATCTTTTTCTGTGGAGTCTTCTGTCAGGTTGAGTCTTGTTTTGTGTGCCAGAATTGATCCAACCAACTGTTCTACTAAGAAAGTTGTAAAATCTTTGGATTCCAAAATGGCTATTACAATCATGTCATATTTATTGGGTATATTTGAAGGAATTTTTCAACAATTTTTTGATCTGTAATGGTTTCTCCAATTAGTATGATATGATTGACTATTCCCATGACTCTAGTCATGAACTGATCCACATTCTCTGTGTCAGTCATATTTAGCGTTTCAAACTGAGCTCTCAATTTTTTCAGTTTATCTGTCTTCACTATATCATCTCCTTGATACAAAACTTGCAACATATCTCGAGCTTCTTTTGTTGTTGACGCACCAGTTATATTGTCAAAGATAGAGTCATCGACTGAGTTTTGTATCCAACATTTAGATCTGTTCTCCTTCTTTATGAGTTCAATAGCTGCATTCCTCTGATTCATGGCCACCCATGCTTCTTGGGTTGGCTCTAGATAGGAAATATGAAGTGTATCCCAACACTCTTGAGCTTGTAGAAAATTTTTCATTCTTCAATTCCAAAATTCATAATTTTTGCCAAGCAAATTTGGGGTCAATGGAAAAGAGCTAGAAGAAGCCATTATTTCTTCAAATGCTAATATGCGAATTTTTTAAATCGGCTTTAAAGACTTAAAAAAACTTTTTAAATCTTCTTTAAAGACTTTAAAAAAATCTCTTAAAATTGCAGCCCTTTTATTTTCCTTAACCTTTACAAGTTTAAAGTTAAAAAAAAAACTTTAAAATAAAAAAATACCTTTTTGTATGAGCTTCCTTACCTTTTAAAGTCCTTAATATAAAGCTTTTAATAAATCCTTTGTATAATACGAATGATTTTTTTAAGATAGGTATGAGGTGATACCTTCATGAATACCTCGTATCACCTTCATAATAATTTTCTTTGGTAAATGACACTAACGCGTGTGCTTGAGCTCCAGCCCCACGTGAGTTTGAAATCATTATAAGTCAATCAAAATAATGTGCCTCTTTTCCTTGGACAAGTGCGTAAGTAACACAGAGAATCCTCTAAAACAATGCGTTAGTACAACAATTTAAAAAAAAAAAAAACTTTCTTTAATCCATTTTGTCATTGCCTTTGCTTACTTCTTTGCTAGCCTCTTCGTCCCTTTTTTTGGATGTCTACACCTTAACGATATTCAAATACTTCTCTCATGCACTCACATTGTTTCTCGGAAGTATTATACAACATTTCTTCGATCTCTGTTGCTCTCAAGGAGCCTTACGTAGGCTAAGCTCTAATACCATGACAAACAATGAGAGCGAAAAATTGGAGCACAGATTTCCCTTCTCAATATTTAGAGATAGTTAAATAGATTACATTGTAAACATCAATAATAAATGACTCGAGTATAACTCGACTAAAAATGAAGTAAAATTGAATTGTCTACAACACCTAGCAGACAAGAGAATTAAATGAAATGACACCTAACTGACAGTGAGATTAGTATCTCAATAGAAAATTGGCAAAAAGTCATCTGAAAATGGTTACAAAAATAAATATCGAGTACTACAATTTAGTTAATCCAATAATAATATTTAATGTGCTGATACAAATATGAAAACATGTAAATTTTTTTTATACTGATATATAGAGAAACACATTAAAATACCCTAGGGAAATTAAACATTTGGTGTATCTAGTGCTATTGGACCCTCGTTAGTTAATGAAAAGTATTTGATAATACTCATGACAACTGTTTTTTTGCGATATTTTTTTTTTAGATCCCCTGACCTAACCTAAGACCATCCTTAGAGAGAAGTCTGACTGGGAGTTGACTTCCCAAAAGCCTAAAAGAAATATTAATGAATTGATATGATCAGTTACATGGAAAGCCAAAAATAAATATTAATGAATTGATATGATCAGTTACATGGAAAATAGAATTTATAGACACTAGAAGAAATAGTGGTATGATCAATATTGATATTATAAAGAGGATCGTCCTCGTCTGCCTGAGCAGTTGTAGTGTGCTGAAATAAAATTTAACAAGATTTTTTGTTAAATGATATTGAACTCAAACACCTGATGTATATGGCTATGTGTTGTGTAACCAACTCCAAAAATAGAAGAAAAGAGATATCAACGCCTTAGAAATAAGCCACTTCAAGGGGGCAACCTCCAATACATTACATAAATGAACAATTCTTGGATGATACAATTTACAAAACCTCCTTTCTATATATAGGAGTCCATGGGGCCATAATGTAATCCTAGTGGGACCACAATGTAATCCTAGATGACCTAACAATAATAATTCAAGGGCACAATAATAACAATAAGGGGGTTACACTAACAACAATAAGGGACTATACTAGTAATATAGGGACCTAACATGCCCCTCTCCTTCAAAAAAGTGTTGTCCTCAATGCTTGAGTAGCTTTGGGTGCTTTTGTATAAAATTCTCATCCTCCCATGTAGAATCTTCAGTGGGTAAGTTCTTCCACTTGATGAGATACTCTGAAATTGATCGATTCCGTAGCTATTGAGTTCTTGTTTCCATGACCGCTTCAGGTTCCAATATGATTTTTCCTTCCTTATCAAGTTCTGGAAATATTGTTTGAACTGGAAGATTTTCACCTATAACCTTCTTTAAGCATGAAACATGGAAAACTGGATGTACTCGCGAAGAAGCAGGAAGCTCCAATTTGTATGCCATAGAACCAATCTTTTGCAACACCTTATAAGGACCATAGTACTTTGGTGATAATTTATTATCCTTCTTAGCTTGCTTGAGGGACATTTGTTTGTATGGTTGTAGCCATAAAAATACCCAATCTCCTACATTAAAACTTCTCTCGCTGCGATATTGATCTGCCTGTTGTTTCATTCGGTTTTATGCCAAATTCAGGTTATCCTTTAAGAGTTGGAGAACTTCTTGCTGATGCTCGATGTGATCTTCCACTGCTTGAACCTTTGAATTTTCCCTTAAATATGATGTGATGGATGGTGGATGATATCCATAAAGTGCCATAAATGGGGTCATTTTTGCTGCAGTATGGAAGGAAGTGTTATACCACCATTTAGCGAGAGGTAACCACTTGACCCATTGTGTTTGTTTATTAGATACAAAACAATGAAGATATCTTTCCAAACATTTATTTACTATCTCAGTTTGACCATCAGATTGAGGATGATAATATGAGCTATGAGCTAATTGAGTACCCAAACAAGTAAATAACTCCGTCCAAAAATTTCCAATAAAAATGGGATCTCTGTCGCTCACAATAACCCTTGGGCTTCCATGTAGCTTTTGAATTGTGTCCATAAATGTAGTAGCAACTGTACTTCCTTTAAATGGATGAGATAATGCACAAAAGTGTGCATACTTGGTAAGTCTATCAACTACCACCATGATGACACTCTTTCCTTCGGACTTAGGTAAACCTGTGATAAAATCCATTAAAATCTCCTCCCAACGTTGACTTGGAATGGATAAAGGTTGTAGAAGTCCTGGGGTCTTAATTGTTTCCACTTTATTCTGCTGGCAAACCAAACATTCCGCCACAAACTTTTGAATATCGGATTTAAGGCCATCCCAAAAAAATTCTTTCTTCACCCTGTGGTAAGTTTTTAAAAATCCTGAGTGTCCTCCTAAAGGAGAAGTGTGCAGTTCCAAAAGAATCTTTTGTTTTAGTTGGGAATTCCTACAAAGATATAAGCGATCTTTGTACCATAAGGAATCATTTTTCCAACTAAATGTATCGGATGTACTAGGATCTTGCTGCAACTTTTGAATGAGTGTCCATACATCTTTTTCCTTCTTCCATTCATCTCTTGCTTCGGTTATCCAATCTGGTTGGATAATAGAAATGGCACAAAGCAATGCTTCCACCTCTTCATTCTTCTTGAGAGTGCATCTGCAACAACATTAAGCTTTCCTTTTTTGTAGATTATTTCAAAGTCATAACCCAACATCTTTGTGACCCATTTTTGCTACTCTTTTGAAGATAGTCTTTGTTCCAAAAAGTGTTTAAGACTATCATGATCAGTTTTTACCTTGAAGTGTCTTCCCATTAGGTAAGTTCACCATTTCTTTAGTGCATGTAGTATTGCTAACATTTCCTTCTCGTAAATAGGTTTTTGTAAATACTTTCCTTTGATTGGACGACTTTCAAAAGAAATGGGTCTTCCTTCCTGCATTAAAACAACACCAATTCCATTTCCTGAGGCATCACATTCCACAATAAAGGTTTTTATGAAGTCTGGCGTAGCTAAGACCGGTGCTAGGCACATTGCCTCTTTAAGATGTTCAAAGGCCTTAGTTGCTTCAGGAGTCCATGAAAATGCATCTTTCTTCAATAATGTTGTTAGAGGTGTTGCTATTCTCCCATAATTCTTAACAAACTTGTGATAATACCCTGTTAACCCGAGAAATCCTCGCAACTGCTGTACGGTTGTGGAGACTTTCCATTCCCTAATGGCTTTAATTTTGTTAGGGTCTACCTTAACACCTTCGTGAGATACAATATGATCCAGATATTCCACCTCTTGTACTCTAAAGAAAAATTTGGATGTTTTTGCATATAATTGTTTCACCTGCAATAGTTTGAGCACCCTGTCAACATGTTCAACATGATCCTTCCAAGACCTACTGTATATTAGTATATCATCAAAAAATACTAGCACAAATTTTCTAAGGAAGGGTTTGAAAATGGAATTCATCAACCCTTGAAATGTAGAAGGTGCATTGGTAAGGCCAAAAGGCATGACCAAAAATTCATAATGACCCTCATGAGTTAGAAATGATGTTTTTGGAATATCTTCAGTCTTCATTCTAATTTGATGATATCCTGAACGAAGATCCAACTTGGTAAAATAAATTGCTCCATGTAATTCATCCAATAATTCATCAATCACAGGAATGAGAAATTTGTCTTTAATGGTGAGCTTATTGAACTCCCTATAATCTGGACACATTCGCCATGATCCATCCTTCTTGTGTACCAATACTACAGGAGCAGAGAAAGAACTTTGACTAGGTTGAATTATACCTGCCTCTAACATTTCTGCAATCATACGTTCAATTTCGCTCTTTTGGACATAAGGATATCTATAAGGCCTGATGTTTGAAGGAACACTTCCTGGAATCAAATGAATAGCATGATCATGATCACGAATAGGTGGGAGTCCTTTGGGAGTTTCAAACACCTTGGAGTGATTGTCCAAGACTTGTTGGAGATCTGCAGAAATAGATGATTTTGATGTTGGAACTTCTAGTGAGCATAATTGTGCAATTACGCCTCGCTGTTCTTTCTTTATAAGCTTTGTCATGACATTAGAGCTTATTATCCTTCCTGGTTTCCCCGCAATACCCGTAATTCGACTTCCTTTCCTTCTGAAAAAAATTTCAAGAAAAGTTCTTGAAAATTAAAAGCTACCGTCCCCAAAGATTGTAACCATTGTACTCCTAGTACAACATCGGCACCTCCCATAGGAATGGCAAGCATTGGACTAGTCAATACATATTCCCCCATGGTTAGCTTGATATTATGGCATTTTCCAGAGCAATTTATAGTTCCTCCATTTGCAACCATCACTTGACATTCTGGTGCTGGGTATAGGAAACAATTTAATTCCTTGGATACCTTGCAATGAATAAAATTATGGGTGCTACCTGAATCAATCAACACTATTACCTTTTTCTTCTTGATATGTCCTTCTATCTTAAGAGTTTGAGGAGTGGTAATTCCTGCCAATGCATTACACGATATGGTAGGATTCATTTCTTCCTCTTCTAGGGCTGGTTCCTGGTGTATATCCTCTTCTTGTTCATTTTCTTCTTCCTCTTCACAATCTATGTAAAATAATTTCTTCTCGACACACTTATGACCTTTAGTGTATTTGCTATCACAACTGTAGCAAAGCCCTTTTGCTCTTTTTTCTTCCAATTGTTGTGGTGTCAACCTTGTAGGTTGTGGGAATCTAGGCGTAGCAACACTTCCTTCTTTATAGAATTGAGTGGTAGGCTTCCTTGTCGCCATTATTTTACATTCAACTTTTCTTGCCAACCTGAATGCCTTCTCCAATGAATCCGGTTCCAAAACAAGAACTTCATGTTGGATGTTATCCTTTAAAGTGCATATAAAGAGATCGATCCTGTGTTCCTCTAGAATATCAGTTACCCTTATATTCAATTTTTGGAAGTCCTCAATGTGCTGCCCCACTAAACCCTTTTGTTTGAGATTTATCAATTGGCTAAAGAAGGTGTTGCTCTTTGTATCCTCATAATGTGCTATCATTTCCTCCGTAGAAATTGACCAAGTGACAATTTTTTTACGGGAGCAAAGCCATTGATACCATACAAATGTATTTTGTTCTAAATGTAAAGTTGCAATGCGTACCTTTTGTGTGTTTTGCACGTTATGGAGATCAAAATATTGCTCCATCTGTAGTAACCATGTTACATGATCCTTTCCATCAAACTTCCTCATATCCATTTTTGGAATATGGTGGTTCTTCCCGCCAACATTAGAGTTTATGAAATCATGATTAACATTTATTTTGTTCTCATCATGAGGTTCTTCTACTATCTTTTCACCATTAGGAAACATTTCTTGTATCAACTTGGTCAAACCTTCGATGTCTTATTTTAGATCATTCTTCATGTTTTTCATGTTGTTTTCCATGTTGTCTTTCATGTCATCCATCTTAGCTTCCATGCCAGCTTCCATGCCATCCATCTTAGCTTCCACGCCTTTCTTCAAAACTTCCATTTCATTTTTTGTTGCTCTTTGCGAGAGTGAAATTTGTTGCACTTGCTCTTGTAATTTTGATAGATCATGTTGCAATTCTTCATTTTCATGAGTCATAGTAGAGCCTTCTGAAGGCTTAATGGGTGTTGAATTCTTTTTAGGGGCCATTTTAGAATCCAATATTGATATCTATTCTACAAGATGCCCTTGGAATCAATTCAACTTGATTCTTCAAACAAGACTTATGCAATTCGGAAAAAACATACACACCTTTTACTAGCTTTTAGGAGCTCGATATTGAAATTGAATTATCTCTGTAATTGAAAATCTTCGATATCTGAAATTCGGTACTAACATAGCCCTGCAGATTCTCTTTCCTAATACCCTGAGTACGCTTTGATTTGGATTTTCCAAGGCAAAGTTGTGTCCAATCTCCCTGACCTAATTATGGACGCTTTCGATGAGGTGAACATGCGACTTTCCACGTGTCCAGCTGTTTCGTCCTTCGGCTCTAAAATTGATGACTAGGAACTAAGTACATCATGCTTGCGACCACTTTCGACACTCAAATACGATGCTCGGAAGAGAAAATTATGAATATTTTCCCACGATCACCTCTTTTAGATGAAATTAGGGACGCTGAAAAAACCCTGCCTTCCTGTGAGATCATATCTGCGAAAATATTGCGAACCAAGCTTTGAGGTGCCACCGAGGTTTCCTCGGGATTTATTCTCACCCTAAAAATTTCGGTTCCTAAATCGTGAAAAACAAGTTATAGCGAAATTTGTTGATGACCTGTTTGGAGCAACGAAACCCTAGACTCCAAAGCTCTGATACCAAATGTTGTGTAACCAGCTCCAAAAATGAAGAAAAGAGATATCAACGCCTTATAAATAAGCCACTTCGAGGGGGAAACCTCCAATACATTACATAAATGAACAATTCTTGGATGATACAATTTACAAAACCTCCTTTCTATATATAGGAGTCCATGGGGCCATATGTAATCCTAGTGGGCCACAATGTAATCCTAGCCGACCTAACAATAATAATTTAAGGGCACAATAATAACAATATGGGGGTTACAAGGGTACAATAATAACAATAAGGGGGTTACACTAACAACAATAAGGGACTATACTAGTAATATAGGGACCTAACACTATGCAATAGTATCTCCTCATTTAAAGTATAAATTATCATTTCAATTGTACACTTCATCAACTAGGTTGACCCTACCCTCTTCCCACTATTATGTGGTAGCCTCTGTTGCTCGTGATTCTTCTACTAGTTTAAAAATTGGGTTTGGGATTCGAGAGAAGGTATATGTACAAACAACTTTTGAGTAATCGAAATTGAAACTTGGTAATCCATGCACATTTTAAGCTTGAAATTGAACTTTGAAGTTAGTTAGTTTTTAAAACTTGAAATCAAGTAGATGGTAATTAAAACTTGAAATCCAAATCCAGTAATCACTCTATCCAGAATTAGAAATTACATCAACACACTTGAGTAATCAAATAATAATATATATAAATAGATCAATATATTAATGCTTTTTTTTATTGATCACACAATCAACTAGCTCAATGAATCTCTCAATCACTCCAATATTGGAAGTTAGTTACTTGGAGAATATATTTCAACATAACTAGATTTATCCAACTCCTAAAGACTAGGAATACACTTCTTCTTGAACCACATCTCACACAATTGGGAGTTCCATACACACACTCCATATTAATGAATACTTTTCTTGATCTAGATCAACAAAGTCTATCTATGGACCAACCTGAGGTTTAAAAACATTACCAATATATTGAATTCCATATAACATAATCCCTACTACAATTGGTCTAATAGGATTCCCTTCATGTACATGGTTTGATCAACCATCATATCTTCATACATATACCTTTAACTATCCCTACAACACCATCATCATCATTCTAAGTTTTCTTGGATTACGTGTAACCATAATTTTGGTTTTGTTGGATTATCTTCAACCATGCTCTTGATGACATCATACCCCTAGGGAATAAAAAAACTCTATAAGGATCCTTTTCCATATGTTCCCACTCATTGGTAGAATTCCATCTCTTCACCATGCGGTTTCTTCTTACCGTGCTAATAACTCATCAAGCGGTTTTGGATGGCCAAAAACCATCACAAGATTCATATACATGTCATTTATGCTTACCAAAACCTTGCACTACAAAGTGGTTTTTAGATTACCATAAACTCTGTGGGAATAAGCATGCGTCATAAGGATTACATCATCATTGAGTGAGGTACATAGTATTACAAACTCCAATTGACTCACTAGATTTACCTTATAGAAACAAAATAACATAAAATATTACAACAAGCTATCCAGTATCTTCATAATATTGAGTCTTCTTATGAGGGATTCAAGTCTAATATTAATCAAAATAATGATACATATTTAAATACATAAATGTTTTCACAATATTGTGAAACTATTCTAATCTCATATTTAACTAGTTGAATAAATCTCTCAACCACACATCAATATGACATGCTAGGGAATATCTCTCAATCTAACTATATCTAACCAACCGAAGAAACTACTTTGAAAACCAATTACACTTATAACAAGTAAGAGATACATACTCAAAGTTAAATTGAAACCTAACTATCCATGTAGTTTGTAATTGAAATCAATTAGCTTCCAATATTAGTCGATAAATAAAACTTGAGATCTGGACATTAAATTGAAACTTGCTCATCCATGCACCTAGGAAATTAAATTGAAACCTCATAATTTTTTCACCGAGTAACACCTTTTTAAATCAAAATGATGGAATTACAAAACACGGTGTTTGTAATTTGACACCAAATATAGCATATGATTTTTTTTTTTTTTTTTAATTTGTATCAAAAAAATGAAAAACTAAACCATTGAATTATGTTGTATATTTACGTTTCTGTTTTACTTCTGATTAAGCTTGAGGTTGTAAATAAATTGTAGAATATATTTATAATAATATTAGGTAAATAAGAAAACATAAATATGTATCTAAAGATGTGAAGAGGTTACTAGTGAAAAATCCATATATGGGAATAAAATATATTATATCTTTAATTTCTATTCAGTAGATTAAATTTGAAGAAAATATATTATATCTTTAATTTCTATTAAAGAGATTAAATTTTAGATTAAAAGAGAGGTTGATTTACATATATTTAATAGCGAGTATTTCTTGAAATAATTATATTAATAACTTAATAATATATTTTAATAGTTTTAAATTCCAAACAGGGTGAGGAATTAGGCACATGAGGCACCACATGTGAAATAATGGCTAATATTTGGTGATCGATACAAGGAAAATTTTTCCCGTCCTCTCATATCACCCTGCGTATTGGAGGGAGTAATGAAATTCATGTGAAATATTTCATTGTCTCGACTAGAGCGAGAGGCAAAGAATGAAGCCAGTGTATGACATACATAAAGTTTATTTGTGTTTTTTTTCAGCTCATTGCATGCTATCGGTATCCAAATAAACTAAGTAGAAAGCATCGATGGTTTGTGTGGGAAAGGTGGTGACCCCGATGATAGTGCTTCTTCCCTAGATTTTGGATTTGTAAGATGGTAACTTTCCTTTTTAGGGTGTGGCATTCTGTAACACCCTCTTCCCACATATGCCCAAGTAACTGGACGACCAGGTTAAACATGTGATGAGAGGCTACTAAGATGAGATTCAACCTCCTATATTACCTTAATGTAGTGGAACCGAAAGAAAAACAAAAAACACACCTTATACTGCATCATCGACATCCCTAGGGGGTAACTCAACCTCCCAGGGCCCTGTTCCCTAAGGGGGCCTTGATTTTTAGCCCATTTGAGGTTGAGCCCTAGGCTTGTAAGGACAAGGGAGTAACTCTATACCCTAGAGCCACTAGCTAGCCTTGGCAAGGTAGCGACTCAGGCCCAAACAACAAATTTTCTGCCTATAGCTCTGGGATTTGTGCCACATTTTCAGCCCCTGAGCCCAAATCGCTACCTAGAACTTCTTGTAGCTTTAGGAGAGGGAAAAAAACATATGGAAGAAATCCCATCATCAGGAACTCATCTAACCCTACCCAACCATGACAAAAATTTTGTTAAACATGTCACAAACATAGCATCTATAGGTATAAACAACAGATTTAAACAAAGGGGTCTCTTTATTATCTGAGAATGGATAAAAATCATTTCTCCCCTACATTATAAGCTATAATTTAATAAATTTAACTGTAGATACATTGTGCATTCATTTAAAAGTAAAAACATGTAGAGAGTGATACCTCATCACTATCACAATGCATGCTTCTAACCAGTGTAATACCAAGAGGAGTACTAGGGTACATCAAAAATAGAATCCATATATAGAAAAGTGCATATAAACATAAAATACCAAGGAAATGAATATTTCATTAATGAATGTAAAAACCAACCCAGAATGGGACATCCACATTGCACCCGATCATAGAAATGGTTGAGCCAAATATCACTTCATCCAGTCACCCCCATTCCATATTCCAAGCATGAATGTGGTACTTTATTAAAGAAATCAATCAACACCAAACCAGGGCTCCAAATAACACACCATCTCAACCCCAAACTAGTGGTTCCACCTCACGGTCAGACATCACTAATCGTCACAGATTGGTATCTGTCCAAACTTCTCCAGGGCTCTAGAGTGTTTGTTCCAAATAGGGCTTCCAGGACTAGTAACTTAGCCCCAACTATTATAGGGCTTCAAGAGAGTTTGTCCAACCAGGTCTTCCAGGACTAGTAGCTCAACCCACCTAATGCTTCTAGAGCATTTGTACAACCAAGGCTTCCAGAACTAGTATCTCAAGTCACAATTTTCCATTGGGCTTCGAGAGTTATTGTCTAACCAAGGCTTCCAGAAACTAATAACTCAAAACAACAACTAAAGGAATCTCAAGAACCAACAAAAAAACAATAAATCGAAATAAACCCACAATCACCATGGATATTCAGGAAATGGAAAGGCTAGGAAAAATCCACATGCATACTCATGCATGCCAAAAATAGTAAGGAAAAAATGCATGAAACTTGGTGCCAACACTTAGGACCTGTTGTAGATGTTGATCCCAATTTCCTCTTTCACTTTCCTTCTTTTCCTTTTCTTTCTTGATCCAAATATCCAAGTATGCCACACTCTACAAGAGTAATCAAAGAATAAAGTAAGTTCTCAAGGGTATGAGAGAGAGAGAGAGAGAGAGAATAATGAGAAATCCAAAATTGAATTGACCAAGCCTTGCCCATTGATCCTCATAAGCCTTTTTATTAATGAGACCTCTAATTTATTCATTTCTATTATTTTCCTTCATTTTCCTCCTCACATGCAACCTTGACCTTTGACCTTCCTTTTCTCATAATTTCCATTTTTTTCATAAATAAAATGGCAATTAATGCCGCATGCCTTTCCAAATCCTTTGCCTTTGCCTTTTTCAATTTCCTTAGCCATAATAACTGAAATGAACACCCACTAGGATGTTTTTCCTACAATTCAGCTTGGAATACATGTCCCATCACCATGGTCTTATATATATATATATATATATATATATATATATATATATATATATATATATATATATATATATATATATATATATATATATATATATATATATAAGACCATATGTATATGTGTGTGTGTATGTATGTTTATGTATATGTATTTTTACCATGGTTGTTACAAAACCCTACCCATCGAAGGAACACCATCCTCTGTGTTCAATGACACCTACAAACCAGCAAACTACTGAAAACAAAAGATACTGCTTATGAAGATTTATAACATATCTTATTGCAGTATTTACAATGAATAACCTGATAAAACATGATAATCATACTGTTTACTGGAGCTTTATAACACAACTCATTACAATATTTGTAATCAAAACCACATATACTTATGCATATTTTCTTCAACCAACAAATAACCATATTGTTTGTGGATATTTATAAACTAGCTCGATATAGTATTTACAATAAGATACATATATACACATACACATTTTCTCAACCAGGAAATAGAAGGATACAATTCCTCTATCAACAATAAAGGAATCCAGAGGCTCGCACCTCCACCCTCAAAGTAGTACCAAGATTCACCTCCTTCCAAGGAAGTCCAAAATCCACTGTTAAATTAAAATCTGAATCCAATGTCAAGTGCTACAATCTTGTGCCACTTGTCCACTCAGTGAATAGTTACCAACTCATTGTTCTAGGGCACACTCCCAATGTGCACTTGATTCCATTAAGAAATGCTAACGACTAAAAAAAAATCATCGCAGCCTTCCCTTCTCTCCTACATTGTCTCTCAGGAAATCTGGTCACCCCTTCCGTGCAGTCACTCACCTTCCAAGTTTCGATGGCATCCCCATCCTAGGTAGTTCATCCCTTAGCAAGGATTGATCACATTGGAAGTTCGAAAAAACAGGCATATACCTGCCTCGAAAACATCATACCGATCATAACATGCTCATGGAAATTAGTGGACGCTATTGGGCACCAATGTCCCACAATGGCCCTACTCCTGAAGTTGTTTACCAATAATATCTTCTACATGTTTCAATTCCTTTTGTTGATGCTGCTAGTCCTTGCAGTAGGTTTCAACCACCCAACCGGGCATTTCCGTGCTTCCTATACCAAGCACACAATTTCTTTTAGATTCAAAACAAATTTAAATAAATTCACATCATACCTCATTGGTGGCTCTTCAATAAGGTACACTTTCAATTTTTTCCACTTCCTATCACACAATTCAAAGAAGCTATTTGGTCAAATCATCATGTATAAACATATCATATCTGGTTAGGTCAAAATTCAACCATCATAGATCAAAATCGTAAATCACATGCAATAATAATAAACCATAATCATAAATTGCACGTAACCATCATAAATCATAATCACATATCACATGAATAATAAAATATTGGTACTTATCCTTCAGTCCTTACTTTTACCATTTTTCTTTTTGTACACATATCAGATTGGTTGCTACACCCAGCAACCACCCAGACAAAATTTTCAATACGTAAATCCATATAAGGAATGCAACACCACACAATACATACATCCACACCCGGTGTACAACACAACCCAATACATATACATATACGGAGTACAACACAACGAATACATTTGTCACGATACCATGGCTGCACCATGCACATACATAGTACCACATGCCTGCAACACAACATGTATGACATGAAAAAAATACCACACGTATACCAGTACCATATGCACAACATGCACACATTATCACCTTCACACACACTACCTACACAACGTGTGCACAACATTACATGTACGCGTCACCGCCTGCACAATGTGTACACAATGCCAAATGTACACCGTGCCACTTACACAATGTTATACAATACCACATGTACACAACACCACATGCATGACATGTATACGACACCATATGTACATATCACCACATGCACAACATGTACACAACACCACTTGCACACAACACCTTATGTACAACCTGTACATAGAACCACATGCACACAACACCATGTGTAGAATTAAGCACATAACACCATATGTACATCACACACACAACACCATATGTACATCGAACTACATATTAAACATGTACATAGCACCATACATACACAAAACTGCATATCAACATGTACATAGCACCATCCATACCTGGTACTGCATATGCAACATCATATATACAACATGCATACAACATCATATGTACAAAAAACTACATATGAAATATTACACATCACCATAGATACAATCACAAAATATAAAACATGCACAACATATAAAAAACAATAGAATTTTACATGTATAGACCACATGCCGACCCCATAAGAAACCTTTCTTCTAGTGTCTTTCCACTATCCATGCTCACCCTAGCATGTCGCAGATCATACTAGTTTCATTTCGTTGATGTACCGCTTAGCATTACATGTCCATAACATAAACATAGGCATTGTACAAACATGTAATATAAATTTATGTCCACATGATACTAACCTCATTGATTGTTCAGAGTTACTCTTCCCACTTAATTCCTCATAATACCAAGAATCTCTTCATGCCATTTCTCTGCATAAGAAATCATTCCTCCACAAGAATGATCCTTGAAAACCCTGTCATATAGTGACATAGATACATAGATACATACATATATATATCATTATCATAAAACAATCATGATCATGTCAAAAAACGACATACATACTCACATACATGTATACATATATAAACATCAACAAAATCATGATCACAACGCCATTGCTAGGTACCATAGGGTCTAGGTTAAGAGTACTTCCTTGTTTTTGCACAACATGCACAACGTTGAGAACGATAATTCCCAACATAGCCAAGGTATCTAACAACTCTTTCATTTACCTTTTATGTTTGCTTTCTCATGTATGTACTGCCACCATCCAAAATAGAAGAAAAGAGATATCAACGCCTTAGAAATAAGCCACTTCAAGGGGGCAACCTCCAATACATTACATAAATGAACAATTCTTGGATGATACAATTTACAAAACCTCCTTTCTATATATATGTACCCAATCATTGTGCATTTCAAAATTATGATTTAATTTAACACAATGGACCCAACTGTTGAAAAGTGTAACTAGGTTGGTCTTCATATTGACTATGTAATTATGGATTTATGTAAAGTAGAAGACAAAGATAACAAAATGTATTTTTGTTGTACTTGCTTCATGGGTTTCATGAGCAATATTTTATAGGTCAGAAGACTTCTTCTTGATGCATACTGAGATTGTCTTCTAGTCACAAATGTAATCAAAGTGTCATATGAATAAAGGGTCTAGTTATATGCTCCAAAACCTGGTCATGATACCTTGAAGAAATGGCTTTTGGAAGATGCTCAAGATACATTCATAAACACTGGGACAAATGGACTACAAGTCGACCTATATTCTCAATGGTCAAGTCAGCCTTCATGAAAGATGTATGGTCGGCCTTCCAACAGTAAAATGTGCTATATATATATGAAGAAACTGCAGTTCAATTGGGAAATTAATAATGCAGATCTCTCTATAGTGAAACATAAAATAAAGTTCGGATTTCTTTGAGTTTGAACAAAATAAAAGGTGTGGATTCTAGGAGACAATAATAGGGTTTGATTGCGGATATATCACATATATTCTTGCGGTTACACCTATGGTTAAGTGCAGATTACAAAGAAGTAAAAATGCGGGCTTAAGGACAGACAGAGTCACTACATTTCAAAATAATAGAATCTACGGTTACATCTGTAATTAAGTGTGGATTTGATGAATGACTCAATTAATAAAGACTAATATTAGTGTGGGTTAAGGCAATAAACAATATGAGAAGATTTTCTGTGAATTTTCCTGAAGCAGAGTATGTGATCAGAATGAAAAAGATGTGGTATAAGATCTGTGTGTAAAATTATATATGAATGACCATGCCGTGATGTTATGAATATTTGTTGCATTATGCATTTTGATAATTTACTTGATGAAATATTAACTAAGAAAGGAGATAACTAACGTAAATAAGTTCACAAGTAATTATCAAGAAGAGAGTTCTTATTAACCTTCAACCCTTGAAAATTCTCAACACCAACGATTCCAAATGACTATCATAATCTTATCTTTTGTTGCGCTTACTCATGCATCGAGCTTCATCCAAGTCTTTCATTAACTGTTGGGTACCACAAAACTCTCCCATATCTCCATCAATTTTCCTCTTTCCCAACCGATCCCCAAGACTCTCAAACAAAAGGAAAGAACAAGAAACAAACAAGAAGAAATCCATGAAAACCAAAAGCAATACTACACCGCAACAAAGTGGCAAGTCCTTGAACTAGATGTAAGAAAAATAGCAAATTAAGCACACACAAATCACAAAATACCGAAAGCACTAGGTTAGCAACAAAAACCATGACTCAATCCCCATGGTTCCCAAGGAAATCTCAACTTGAGCCTTCTTCAAGATTTAATAACAATCTCTCTTGCCATGTAATCCCGACATCATACTACTATAAACACATAATTATCAATGCATAAATAAACACACAACATGCTATTTTCCTTACTTTGTTATGCCAAGCACACTGACGTGTAATTGAACACACATGTTAGCCATATGTACCAAACACCAAGATAAAATATCTATCAATTAGAAATAAAATTTTACCCAAAATAAAAACCATGTCATAATGAATAATAAAATCACATTCATCGGTCATAATGCATAATGCTACAACTATCACCTACTTACACTCAAGTATGTATCGACTATCTCAGCACATATGTGTTAGCACAACCATCTTAAAGCAATAGCATTCCTTCATGCAATCTTATAGATACAAACTCATATCATGCAATTAATCAAACATTCAAACAACTTGAAAACATACCATGCTAAATAGATCAACTAGATGACATAATCAAACACTCAAAACAGTCAAGCACCAAGTATAGGACATAAGAAAACTCATATCTTAATCTAGATCAGCACAATATAACTTCACAACACCTAAACTCAACATAAATAAGATCAAGTTATCCATAAAATTAACCAACTAACATGTTCACATCATAAACTCATAATCAATTGTCATTCATACATAACAATAACATATGCACAACCAACCTAAATTAATACAATAAAATATCACAATTATATCGATTCATACATGAATGTAATAACCCTAACCATCTACATAAGCCAATGCAAGGCAATATTATACATATAAAATGAATGAAATAACCCTAATCATCAAGTTACTAGCATATACCAACAACAAGCTATATACCACGCTCATCAACAACATGTAACCTAATCATCAAGCTAACTAGCATGCCACAACAATAAATTAACATATAACATGCTCATAAAAAACATAAAACATATTCATTGAGCTATCTATAGGTTAAAATATTCATCAATGACATAAAACATAATCATCAAGTTAATACCATGCTTGACTAGTCGACACATGTACATATGATCACACTAATTAACTAGCATCTATCATGTATGTATCCATAACATCAATAGAATGAAGGCATACACATAACCATAGTAATAATAGAATGACACACATACAAGTAACCCTAACACTTACAATAACCATGAATAACATACCTACATGGAAAAAATACAACTTGTATGATGATTTGCTCTTGCCTCGAGGTCCAATGCGACAACTTCACTTTGACGCTCTACAACTCCTAGTCTATCTCATCTAACACATTAACATCATAAAATACCAATATCATCATGATGGCCTAATTGCGTACAATGACCTTATGCACAACAACCTCAACCAAACCAATGAAAACTTGACCATATGCACCCACTTGACATTTATAACCAATCATGAATGATCAATGCATGTTCAACATATAACCTCACACAAGAAAGCATACATGGAAAACATGAAGCATGAACAATATGTGACCTAGAATAAAAAAGAAATGCATGTACAATATGTAGAAACATGTAAGAAAGTATGCATGGACAATACATAAGCGAGAACAATGCACAATCAATCATACATTCATTACAACATATTGGTGACAACACCATAAGCACTTCCATGGTGAAACCACTACCACCATGGTTAAAATAACATGGATGCATCAACCACATACAACATGGGTATCAAAACATATAAGAAACCGACATAAAATCATGACCAACACACCACCCATCTAGTCCAAGTGTTGAACCATGCTCTGATACCACTTTGTAACACCCTCTTCCCACATCTACCCAAGTAACCGACCAATCGAGGTAAACATGTGACGAGAGGCTACTAATACGAGATTCAACATCCTAGATGAACTTAAGGAAATGGAACCAATGAAAACACCAAAATACACCTTACACTACATCATTGACATCCACATGGGCATAACCCAATGTCCCATGGCCCTTTTACATGAGGATGGACTTATTTTTAGCCCCTTTTGAGGCTGAGCCACAGGTTTGTAAGGGCAAGGGAGTGTATCTAGACCCTAGAGCCATGGGCTAGCCTTGGAAAGATAATGGATCAGGTCCAAACAACAAATTTTCCACCTGTAGCTCAGGGATTTGTGCCACATTTTTAGCTCCTCAGCCCAGGTCACTTCCCAGAACTTCCTGTAACTTTAGGAGAGGGTAAATAAAATTGAAAAAAACATATGGAAAAAATCACATCATCAGGAACTCATCCCACCCATCCATGATAGAAATTTCGTAAAACATGTCACAAACATAACATCTACAGGTATAAATGACCAATTTAAACAAAGAGGTCTCTTTCTTATCTAAGAATGGCTAAGAAACATTTATCCCCTACTTTATAAGCTATCATTTAATCAATTTAACCATAGATATGTTGTGCATTCATTTACAATTAAAAACATAGAGAGAGCCATACCTCATCACTATCATAATACATCATTATAACCAACGTAATACCAACCGAATTACCATGGATACATCAAAAATTGAATCCATGTATAGAACAGTGCATATACATATCAAATACCAAGGAAACTAACCTTTCATTAATTAATGTAAAAACCAACCCAGAATGGGACTTACATGTCCACCCAACCATAGACATGGCTAATCCAAATCTCACTTCAGCGATTCACCCTTTTGCCATATTCCAAGCATGAATCTGGGACTTTATAAAACACATCAATCAACACCAAAGCAGGGCTCCAGATACCACATTGTATCAACCCTAAACCAGTGAGTCCAACTCACAGTAGGACATCACTAACCATCATAGATGGATCTCTATCCAAGTTGCTCTAGGGCTCGAGAGTGTTTGTTTCAACGAGGGCTTCTGGGACTAGTAACTCAACCCAAACTGTTATAGGCCTTCCAGAGTGTTCACCCAAGCAGGGCTTCCAAGACTAGTAACACAACCCATCTAGGGCTTCTAGAGTGCTTGTACGAAAAAGGTTTCCAAGACTAGTAACTCAACCCACAATTATCTGTCAGGCTTCCAGAGCATTTTTTCAACCAATTTTTCCTAGAAAAAATAACTCAACTGAACAACTAAAGAAACCATGAGAACCAAACAAAAAAAAATAAATGGAAATAAAACCACAATCACCATAGATATTGAGGAAATGGCAAGGCTATGAAAATCCACATGCATACCCATGCATGCCAAAAATAGTGACGAAAACATACATGCAACTAAGTACGTGCACTCAAAACGTGTTGTAGATGTTGATCTCAATGTCCTATTCCGCTTTCCTTATTTTCCTTTTCTTTCTTGATCCAAATCTCCAAGTATGCCCAACTCTAAGGGAGTTCTCCAAGAATACACTAAGTGCTCAAGAGTATGACAGAGAGTGAGAGAGATAATAATGATAAATCCAAAAATGAACTGACCAAGCCTTGCCCACTAATCCTCATAAGCCTTTTTATTAATGAGGCCTCTAATTTCTTCATTTTCCATTATTTTCCTTCAATTTCCTCCTCACATGCAACCTATGAACTTTCACCTTCCTTTTCTCCTAATTTCCATTATTTTCATAAATAAAATGTGAATTAATGCCTCATGCCTTTCCAAAGCCTTTGCCTTTGCCTTTTCCAATGTCCTTAGCCATAATAAACGAAATGAACACCCACTAGGATGTTTTTACCACCATTAAGAATGGAATAAGTGTCCCATCAATGTGGTCTTATATATATTTTTAAATGTATTTTTCCAAGGGTTTTTAAACATTTAGTGTTTCTGTGTGAGTGTGGTTTCTGAAGGAGCCAACCATTCAAAGGTTCTAGTGTGTATATGAATTTTATTATTTGTGTTACTCGTCCTTTGTGAGCAGGAGCGAGAAGTGTCGAAGGCTCCGTTCTTGGGAGTGGTGGTGGCTCTATTGATGGAGCTCCCTCTCCGTCTTCTGGGTCTGTGATTGGGCTATCATGTTCTTTGGAGTACGAAATTATACATTTTAGTGGGTGAACAGATTGTGGCTCTTAGATGTTGAGGTTTTTTCTTGTTTTTGGTGTCCTTGGGAGGGTTCTTCTCACTGTATGTTAGGAAATTGGGTATTTCCAATAGACTTCTCATTTCTAGATTATTTGAATTACAAATGACTTATGTGCCCAGAAGTGTGGTAGAAAGACCTATCAAGAGGTGGACTACGAGCAGTCATTCAAAGGTGATACGAGGGGGGTAGTATGAGTGCACAACCCCATATGGGTGGCTAGTGATTAAGGAGTTGGGTGTGGGGAGACTTGTTGGTGAGGGGAGGGAGATCTTTGGAGGTTTTCAGTGTTACCTGCATCCATGCCAATTGATTTGTTCAAGATGTGGTTGGTTCTGTGAACATGCGACCAAATCCGCATCGAGGACAATCCTCCTTCTCAACGAAGCCCAGCTTGGCTGGGTGAGGGGATCAGGAAGTTCAATTGCAGACAATGGAAATAGAAGTATAGAATTTTGGGGCTCGATGGGGTGGCAAGACGGAGGGGTGCTCGAGGCGGATGGCATCTGGTGTGCGTGGTGGTCAAGGTTGTGGTGGCTTGGTGAATGGGTGTGGGGGTTGCATGCCACAACCTCAGCAAAGCGGTAGGGCGAGGCATCACGATGACACCGACTGACAAGGGAGTGTAGGACGTGTGGTTCTTGGTTCAAACGAAATTCGTCAATGTTGTTCGTAGAATTGTAGAGAGTTGATTCAATCCTTGCTGGAGCAGTTGGAAACAATGGACCGGATCCATCAGGAGGAACATGCTGAACTCATAGCTACTTTGAACAAAATGCACTACTTTTAGTACCATGTTCAACAACAAGTTGTGGTGGTTTGGTGAGGAGAGAACTTGTTAATTGAGAAGGTGTAGAAGCTATAGTCCTGGATGGCTCACTTTGAAAAGCATGTCCAGTGCTCTTTTCGCCCTCCGCCTCCTCCTGGAACAACCCTGAACAACCCAACCAAAATTATGTCGGATGATTAACATGGTTACACATGTTCTCTTTGTGTTATATGTTTTTTGGTGCCTTTCTCCTTCTTGGTTATAGATAATATCTTTAGTTTCCTTTTTGTTTTTTTTTGTCACATGTTGCATGCGGTGGTCAACAAACCTGGTCGGGTTGAGACTACATATATTTTCCTTATGATGTACTTATTTCCCGAAGAATGAATAGATCGCTCACTTACAATTTTTTTTTATAATTTTAATATTATCTATTTATTTATTTTTAATTATGGTGAATGTATTTTAAATTTTATTTATTTATTTATTTTTAAACCATGTTGAATTTGTAATTTGTTGGAGTAATTTGATCCTTGATTAAGAGATAAATTATTATACAAAGATTTAATAGGGATCCTTTATGAAAATAATAGGTAACAATTAATTATGATGAGCAGTTTTTTTTTTTGTTTCTTTTGTTTTTTTAACCCAGTGAATTGGTTCATTGGAGTAATCTAAGCAAGCCCCAAGCCAAACTCCACGAGGGTGAGAGAGTTGACTCTTTTGGTGTTTTAACTATGATTAATGTATTTTTTTTATATGATGGTGAATGGGTAACTCGTTGGACTAATCTAAGCACGACCCAAGCCTATACTCAACTATGTGGGGAGCCTACTCCTTGGGTGTCCTTGAACCTTGTGAGACTTATCACAATGAGTTAAGCATGCCTTAATGTGTTTAAACCGGGTAGAGAGAATAACATCCCATTATGTCAACCAATTAATCACCCCACCAAGAAATAGATGTAATCTTAATTTTAATAAAATATAATAATTTAATTTAAAAACTCTTCTAAATAACTATTTTACTTTTACTCGTAGAATATATAAAAATATATATAATCTATTTAATTCCTCCCAAAACTTAATGGAAAATCTTGATAAACAATAAAAAAAAATTAGAGTAAAAGAAATGGTATTTTCAAAATTTTGTTTCCTTTCCTACCTAAGTCAATTATAAATAAAAAATAAAAAATTATAATGATTACTATTTCCTATCACATGTTAAAAATAAAATAAACAAGTGAATGTATGATAAAAAAAATACTCATATTAATTTAATTTGTTTTACTAATTCCTATATTAAAATAAAATAAACAAGTGAATGCGTGATAAAATGGTAAAAATAATAATATTAGTTTAATTTGTATTAGATCATTTTGTTTATGGAAGGATCGATTCTATTTTGACCACAGATTAAAAAACAAAAAAACTAGTTGGTAAGAATAAAAAGAAATAGTCTTTTCAAAATTTCGATTCATTATTATCGATTCGTTATTATTACTAAATTATTAATTTTTTTATTTCCATATAAATATTATATATATATAGATATGAACTTAACATGATTTCTTGTTAAGGGATATTGAACTCAAACACGTGACGTATAAGTATGGCTATGGAATAATATCTCATTTAAAGTATCAATTATCATTTCAATTGGATACTTCATCCATGGTTCGATACCATGTCCTCTGCCCACTATTATGCGGTAGCCTCCGTTCTCCGTGAATATACTACTAGTTTAAAATTTGGGTTTGGGCGTATTGAGAAGGTATATGCACAAACACATTTCGACTAATCGAAATTGAAACCGGGTGATCCATCCACATTTTAAGCTTGAAATTGAAATTTGAAGAAATTTGGAGTTACTTAGTTGTTAAAATTTGAAATCAAGTAGATGGCCATTAAAACTTGAAATCCAAATCTAGTTATCATTGTACGTAGAATTAGAAATTACATCACATATATTTGATTAATCAAATAATAATATATAAATGCATTAATATATTAATGTTATTATTTTGATCACATAATTTATTAGCCGAATAAATTTTTTAATCACTTTAACATTAAATGTTAGTTAGTTGGATAATATCTCTCAACCTAACTAGATTTATTCAACCCTAAAGACTAGGAATAGATTCCTTAGTGAACCACATCTCACACTAGTGGGAATTCTATGCAAACACTCCTTTTTAATGAATACTTGTCTTGATCAAGAACAACAAAGTCTATCTACGGACCAACATGGTGTTTATAAACATTACCAATATATTAACTTCCATATAACATAATCCCTACAACAATTGGTCTAATAGGATGTCCTTCATGTACATGGTTTAGTCAACTATCATATCTTCATACATGTACCTTCAACTATTCCTACATCACCTTCATCATCATTCAAGATTTTCTTGGGTTACCTGTAACCATGGTTTTGGTTTTGTTGGATTCCCTTCAACCATGCTGTAGATGGCATCATATCCCTAAAAAACAAAAACACTCTACAAGAATCTTTGTCCATATGTTCCCACTCACTGGTAGACCTCCATCTCTTCACCCTGTGGTTTCTTCTTACCACTAATAACTCATAAAGTGGTTTTGGATAACCACAAACCATCATAAGCTTCATATTGAAGCGGTTTAGGCCTAGCACAACCTTGCACTACAAAGTGGGTTTTAGATTACCAAAAACTTTATGGGAGTGACCATGCCTCATAAGGCTTACATCATCATTGAATCAGGTACATAGTATTACAAACTCCTTTTGACTTACTAGATTTACCTTATAGAAACAAAATATCAGAAAGTCTTACAACATGCTATCCACTCTCTTTATAATCTCTAGCCTTTCCATGAGGCATTCAAGCCCAATCTTGTTTCTCTAATAGAAAATTAGAAATTAGATAAGTATAAGTAATTAATCAAAATAATGATACATTTAAATACAATATTGTGAAACTATTCTAATGTCACAATCTACTAATTGAGTAAATCTCTCAACCACACATCAATATAATATATCAATTAATTGGAAAATATCTTCAACTTAAATACATCTAACTCAATCATAAATGCTAAAAAAAAAACTCTTTTTTAGAACCAATAACATTTATAACAAGTAAGAATTACATACCTTAACATTAAATTAAAACCTAACCATCACAAATTATATAGTAATTAAAATTAAAATCAATTAAATTTCAATATTAATTGATAAGTAGAACTTGACATATAAATATTAAATTGAAACTTGATAATCTATGCACCTTGGAAATTAAATTGAAACCTCATAATTTGTGCACCGGGTAGCTGAATCATAACACCCTGTTAAATCAAAATGATGGAATGATTGTAATTTGACACCAAATATAGCATGCAATTTTATTTATTTTTTAATTTGTATTTTAAAAATGAAACATTGAATTATGTTGTAGAGTTAAGTTTTTGTTTTACTTTTCATTAAGCTTATATGTTTCATTAAGCTTACATATGATTGTAAATAAATTGAAGATTAAGCTTACATATGATTATAAATAAATTGAAGATTATATTTATAATATTATTAGGTAAATAAGAAAACATAAATATAGATGCGAAGATGTTATTAGTGAAAACTCCATAAATGAGGTTAAAATGCATTATATTTTCAATTTATATTGAGTAGATTAAATTTTGGATTGAAAGAGAAATTGATTTATAAATAAAGAGTAATTTTTAAATAATTTAATAATATAATTTTATAATTTTAATATTATTTATTTATTTATTTATAATTATGATGAATGTCTTTTTAATTAATTTATTTTTTAAATCATGATGAATTTGTAATTGGGTGAAGTAATTTGATTATTGATTAAGAGAAAAATTAATAGTTAAATATTTAATAAGGAGTTTTTATGAAAATAATAGGGCACACTTAGTTATCATGAATGTCATTTTTTTTTGGGGTTTTTTTAATACAATGAATTGATTTATTGGAGTAATATAAGCAAGTCCTAAGCCAAAACCTTACTAGGGTGAGAGAGCCTATTCCTTTGGTGTTCTTGAGCCTTGTGAACCAAGAAAGAGATTAACCTACAAACATTTGATAGAGAAAAAATAGAAAATAATAGGGATAATTTAATTATGATATATGATGGTGAATGGGTAACTAGTTTTACTAATGTAAGCAAGGTCCAAGCCTAGACTCAACTACATGGGGAAGCCTACTCCTTGAGTTTCCTTCAGCCTTGTGAGCCTTATTACAATGGGTCAAATATGTCCTTAATGTATTTAAACCTGGTGGAGGAGGTAGCATCCCATTGTGTCAACCAATTGATCATCCTCCAAAAATATGAATGCAATCTTAAATTTAATAAAATAAAATTGTTTAATTTAAAAACCCATCTAATTAACTATTTTACTCTACACACATATAATTCCTCGCAAAACTTAATGGAAAATCTTGATATAAAAAAAAAAAAAAATGGAATAGAAAAAATAGTCTTTTCAAAACTTCGTTTCCTTTCTTTTGTGGAAGAAATTATAAAAAAGGTTAATTATAATGATTACTATTTCCTATGTTAAAAATAAAAAAACAAGTGAATACATGATAAAGCATGCCAAAAGAAATACTAATATTAATGAAAAAAATAATAAAAATGAAAAGAAATAGTCTTTTATATATATACTTTTGGATCTGAATTTATAAAATCTCATAACCACTTGCTCTTAACAATTAACTCACTCAAACTTTATTAAATATGATTTAAAAAATATAATTATATTACGTACTATCATCTTAATTAATATCATATCATAGTATTTTAATAAATGTCAATTCATGTGAGTTACAACCTCAAAATTATGTATTATTCTCTATGTTTGTTATTATTGATGGATATCAGGGTCTGGTACCCTCGACTCTTTAGTTACTGTTAGTGGCCTTTATGGGACGAATTCAATGTCTTTAGTTAACCCATACGTAAAATTTTGAAATTTTGAAATTAATAGCTCTTTGGAGGAGACGATTAAGATTTTTTCATAAAGTCAACGAGGAGACTAAGATTTTTAATAAACTCGATGACTTGCAGGTTGAAATTTCAGAATGGTTGAAATCTATAGTGAGAAACAGCATATTAAGGGTCTTAATTTGCTTTATATGTTGTTCAGTGTTTCAAACAATTGTGTTATATGTGTGTCCAATTTTTTTTCCACCACTTAATTTTGCTGAAGAAAATGAGACATCTGCAATGCAAGGTACTATTGATTAAATATTGGTAAATTTATTTTATTATTTTTAATTTTATTATCACAAAATACAATAAATACTAATTAAATTATGAAAAAGTCTTTTGGTAATAATCACATTACAATGAACAATGTTTATGTTTTTCAAACCAACCAATGTGGTTCATCATTAGGACTAGGTGAGAGATCAGATCTTATTTAAATTCAAGGATCGGATCTGATTTCTCACCTAATCTTGATGATGAACCACACTGATTGGTTCAAAACACATTGTTCATTGTAATGTGATTATTACCAAAAAATTTCTTCATAATTTATGGATGGATAACAAAAACCAAAAAGCTAACTAAATTATTCAAAAATCATAACAAATTAATCAAAATAACGATATCTAGTAACAGTGTATTCTGGGCTCCTTTATTTATAAAAACTTATTACATGGACATAGAACCAGGATTTGATTGCTAATCATCACCCCCACACCGGACCATCAAAAAGAGAAGGATGAGGACGACCCCATTGCTGGATCTATAATGGAGTACAAATCCGAGGAAGTATTTGTATTGGGAACTGCGCAGTTTTTTCGAATTTCTCCTTCGGTTCCTGTGAGCACATCGAGCTGAATCATTTTCAGCATACTGAGTGCAAATTGCTTAAAGAAGGAGGTCTGGTTCAGCGCAAAGCCATTAACAATCTTTTGCGTTCGACAGTCGTTGTAGAGATCTTGGTCGGAAGTGAGGAGTCCTTCTCCATTCTGCAAATTAATGTAATACTTTTTGTCGAATACATTTGGGGTGCGTATGTCTAAATTTGTGGTGTTGACGGTGGTGTTTGTGGGACATGTATGCTCAAGTTCCTTTGCAAAAGAAGCGTTGAGGGTGGTATCCTGCGTTGGATAAAGCCTGTTCACGAAGGAGCAGTGACTGATACCGAAGGTGTGCGCACCTGAATATTTATAAATTGATATACCATGTTCATCAGAATATAATGAATGAAGGGATTAAAGTGAGAGGTGAGATTAATCATATTGTTAGATTTAGGATTTTTGTGATTTATAATATAGATAAATGTTTTTTGAATTAATCATATCATTAGGATTATTTTTAATTATTTAATGTGGTTTATTTTCAGGATAGGGTGAAGAAGGAGATTGATTTCATTATTATGCAATGGCACTATTTATTCAATAAAATCCATTTTCTTTTTCACCTTATGGTGATGATGAACCACATTAAATGGTTCGAAAAATCAATCAAATTTTAATAATGTGATTAATGAAAAAAACATTTATTAATCACATCATTAAAATTTAATTTACTATATTGTATTTTCTATAAAAAAAAATGAAAAAATTAATCAGTCCAACTATTTTAATAGCAGAGATACATAGAATTCAAAATTAACATTATAATTGATTGTAAATCATTGGCTTCAGCATTGAAAACTGACCTGAAAGTGCTACAAGTTCCGTGAAATTATCGAAACCCTTTTCTGTGAAGATGGTCATCAATACAGTCACATTTGAAGTCGGACCCGGTAGATTGGCCAAAGTTACGGTTTGATTAGCAAAGGTCAGGCTGTCTCTGCGGCCCAGTGGGACTAGAAACTCTGGTCCTCCCGCCTATTTGTGGCAACAAAAAAGCAACAATGGTTAGATCTCATCTCATTAGTATTTTAATTGTAAAGGCCGTGGATGGTCGGATAGACAAAACTAATTGCATCCATAGATTCAAAGGTGCAATAGCAGAGTAGCATAGATTATTTAGCTAATTTTTTTGGTTATCTGAAACCATTTGGTGTTGAATAATTGTTAGGCACACTTTGTTGGACTAACCAATAGCCACCTTGAGATTTACGGTGGGAATAAGAGGCTAGTTATGCACTCAAGGTAATGTTAAGGGAATTTGAGACTCCCCACCTTGAGATCCATTATTAAAATATGGGACTGATTTCTTACTCAAGGTAATGATAAGGGAATACGAGACTGATCATTTATTCAAAATCATGATAAGGGAATATGAGACTAATCGCTTATTCAAGATCATGATAACGGTCTATTATGGGACTAGTTTCTCACTCAAGATTTTGTTCAGCATGTTTGATCTTACTTTGCACTAGTGTGTGCGGAAAAGACTCAATATTGTTTGGAAGAACAAAGAGAACAAGTTTGAGTAAAGATTATACAGAGATCTTACTTTGCACTGGTGTGTGCGGAAAAGACTCAATATTGTTTGGAAGAACAAAGAGAACAAGTTTGAGTAAAGATTATACAGAGATGATCAAATTGTTCTTCTTGCACTAAGGAGAAGACCCAAATTCGGTATGAATATCTGAATCTCATTCATTGTGGTCGTCCAATCGTCATCTACTTCTTTCACATTAATTGTTTGGGTTTTATATCCAAATTGATCATTAACTTTTTGAATTTCCAAAGGGCTTGAAATATTTAGAGAATGTGAGACTAATCACTCGCTCAAAATCATGATTCACTCAAAATCATGACAAGAGTTCTTAAATAACTGAAAACCTCAACATGGTACCAGAGCTTGGTCGATGTTCCAATGCTAAAATATAAGATTAATTGCCCACTTAAAATAATGATAAAAGCATCAACCAATATCATAATAAAGATTCCAATATCATGATAAAGATTCCAAAGTAATTGAAAACCTCAACGTGATACCAAAACATTGTTCACCTTAAATTCTTGTGTAATCACCTCACTAATATCATGATAAAGATTAAGAAATAACTAAAAACCTCATGATAAAGATTAGAAAATACCTAAAAACCTCAACATGGTACCAAAAAATTGATCTGGAATTGGGTTTGAGGAAGTGTTGAACTGATTGTCAGAGTCACCTATTTGATCACCCTAGAAACGTAGACCTAGCTGTAGACTCGAAGTAATGATAAAGATTTAGAAGTCACTACCAGTTGGGTTGCGAAGAATTGTTGCGAAGAATGGTAAGAGCACTTGGGTAACTGCAGAGATGGATCTATACTAATAAGTGTAGATGCCTTGACCAAACTGGTTATGAATCCATATACGTATTTAAGAAGTTTAATGGAGTTTTAAGTTCAGGGACTCACCATATATACAGCGTAGGAGGCCGTTAAGGCCAGGATGTCAGCGCAAGAAACTACTCCGCTGCATTTAGCTTCCACTGCTGTTTTGATTTTGTTGATGATCTCGAATGCTGCGGCTCTGAGAGTCAGGTTTGGAATAGCTTGCTGCTCGCTCGGGTCACTAGATGTTCCGTTCAGCAAGATCGATGCGTCACATCCCTGACACAAGATTGAACAATTTAATATATCAATATGATGTTATAGCAAAGATAACTAGGGATTTAACTAGTACAACCATGTAATTATGTATTATGTATATAAACTTTTTAGAATGTATGTATACCACTGTTGAATTGGTATACCAACAATATTATCACAATGTTAACCCTAAACCCTAAGTATAGAAATTAAGATTGAACAATGTAATATATCAATATGATGTTAAAGCAAAGATAACTGGATTTAACTAGTACAACCATGCAATTCTGTATTATGTATATAAAGTTTTTAGAATGTATGTATATCAAAGTTAAATTGGTATACCAACAATATTATCACAATGTTAACCTTAAACCCTAAGTATAGAAATTATTGGGAACCTTATTTGGAAATAAATCAATGAACGTAAAAGGAGAAAACTGATCTTATTGTAACAAATGATATAAAAAATCATAGTGAGAGTTATGAATGTGTAGATCGCCTGCACGAAACAGTCGTGGAAAAGGAGTCTCAACAACCCTGGGGCTTGAGTGATATTTTGTTCCAGCAGCGGCTGAAGAGTGGATTTCACTATTGACTCCAAAGTGGGGCAGCTTTCATTGTAGAATGTCCAGGAAAGCCCCTCCACTGGCGTTGGCAGATCACTAGCGTAAACACCCGCAGATGATACGATAACAAAGAGAAACATGGCACTGAAGTATTGGGCTTCCATTTTCTCTCCTGCTCTCACTTCACTCTACTATTACTGACTTCCTATTCCCAACAACATCAAGAAAAATGGGTGCTCTCTTATGAAAACACCATGGCTGCTTTTAAAGGCTAGCCTGTGCAAATTATTCTGTGGCTCCTCACTTACCAATTGGTACCAACTGGTAAGAATATGGAGAGCTAATAATAAAAAAACTTAAAAAAAATAATAATAAAACTCATAGTCACGTAACCCAATAAGACTCTTCTTACTCACAGAATTTTTGTCACCAGACAGTCCGGCATTATGAAGTTGCCGAAATTAAAAAAAAAATAATAAAATTCATAGTCACTTAACCCAATAATGCTCTTCTTCACACTCCATGTTGATACTCTTTCTCACACTTCAAGTTGATGAGTCAGCTTCGTAACAATGGAATTAAGTGAGTTTTTTTTAACAAATAATATATATATATATATATTTTAAATGGTTTGATGTGAGTGAGTTTTTTTTAACAAATTATATATATATATATATATATATATATATATTATTTTAAATGGTTTGATGTGAGATATTTTATAAATTTATTTTTTTATATTTTTCATAATTTTATTAATAAAAAGTAAAATTACAAATTTAAAAATTATCTCACATCTAAGACTCACCCATCTAACACTTGTCTAACATTGTAACAAATGATATAAAAAATCATAGTGAGAGTTATGAATGTGTAGATCACCTGCACGAAACAGTCGTGGAAAAGGAGTCTCAACAACCCTGGGGCTTGAGTGATATTTTGTTCCAGCAGCGGCTGAAGAGTGGATTTCACTATTGACTCCAAACTGGGGCAGCTGTCATTGTAGAATGTCCAGGAAAGCCCCTCCACTGGCGTTGGCAGATCACTAGCGTAAACACCCGCAGATGATACGATAACAAAGAGAAACATGGCACTGAAGTATTGGGCTTCCATTTTCTCTCCTGCTCTCACTTCACTCTACTATTACTGACTTCCTATTCCCAACAACATCAAGAAAAATGGGTGCTCTCTTATGAAAACACCATGGCTGCTTTTAAAGGCTAGCCTGTGCAAATTATTCTGTGGCTCCTCACTTACCAATTGGTACCATGATTTTGACTGGTAAGAATATGGAGAGTTGTTGTGAATATTAGATAGCCCCGGCTCTATATGTTGTCATGGACACAAAAGTCAAAAATATCCCTATTAGATAACAATACCGATTGGTACCATAATTTTGACCTGTAAGAATATGGAGAGTTAGCTTGGTGAGAATTTGAATATTAGTTAGCCTGGTGTTCATGGGCACAAAAGTAAAAAATATTCCCCTTACACAGCAATAAAAGGTACGTTAGCTATTTCTATGTTATTTAACCATTCAAGGTAGGTTAGCTTTTTCCATATTCTTTCTTTCACCATTCATTCAAACATCTGTTCATGGAATCCCTCAACTATACAAAGTTTAGAACAGTCAGATAAAACAAATACTTGTCGCTGCAAAACTGGCTGTTGACGATAAACCTTTTCGACTTCCTTAAAAGGGAAGAAAAGATGAAAGTGGCTAGAATGGAAAAAAAAGAATCACTATATTGCTAAGCTCACCTATTCAACGAGAGGCTTCTCTCAGCCATATGTGCAACGCCTTCACACCGAACTTAATTTTGTGAGTTGAAATTTTTTGTCACCAGACAGTCCGGCATTATGAAGTTGCCGAAACTTCAAAAAAATAATAAACTTCATAGTCACGTAACCCAGTAAGGCTCTTCTTACTCACAAAATTTTTGTCACCGGACAGTCCGGCATTATAAAGTTGCAGAGATTTAAAAAATAATAATAAAAAAACTTAAAAAAAATAATAATAAAACTCATAGTCACGTAACCCAATAAGACTCTTCTTACTCAGAATTTTTGTCACCAGACAGTCCGGCATTATGAAGTTGCCGAAATTAAAAAAATAATAATAAAATTCATAGTCACTTAACCCAATAAGGCTCTTCTTCACACTCCATGTTGATACTCTTTCTCACACTTCATGTTGGTGAGTCAGCTTCGTAACAATGGAATTAAGTGAGTTTTTTTTAACAAATAATATATATATATATATATATATATATATATATATATATATATATATATATATATTATTTTAAATGGTTTGATGTGAGATATTTTATAAGTTTATTTTTTTATATTTTTCATAATTTTATTAATAAAAAATAAAATTACAATAAAAAAAAAATGAATTTAAAAATTATCTCACATTTAAGACTCACTCATTTAATTCTTATCTAACGTTCATCTATCTAACCTTCACTCATCTAACACTCACCTCACTTTGTAGTCACATAAACTAGCCCAATAAAAGAAAGTATAATATACATATCACATTAAAATATATAACATATAAATAGTACTGATAAATTAACATCCATTTTAAAATTTAGAAAGATAGAGAAAGGGACGGAGAGAGGGAGAGGAGGGAATAAAAGCATAATACCATGGGCTAATACCATGGTTGATCAATACCATGGGTCATCTATGCTTTTGATTATTATGTTATAGATCTAGGCACAATACCATGGGCCAATACCATGGCGTATCAATACCACATGCCCAAGAACCATAACTTATTTCAAAATAAAAATATTTTACAAATAATTTATTTTAATTTAATTTTATAATATTTTTTAATTAAATCTAAAAGAAAAAAGGTTATAATTACTTTTTACTTGATATTGATATACTTGATGGGAATCTCTAGAGATTAATATATATTTTTTCAATATCTAGAGATTCCCATGTATTAATATTGAAGATATACTTATCCTTTATATTATGTTAGCATTCACTCTCAAAAGAATCCTTATCCTACTACATTGACAAAAGCCACATAAGTTTTGTTTAATAGGCTTGTTATTGTATATCTTCAATATTGATTCTAATAGTTATTCATAGGTAAAAGTTTGGGTTGCACATTTTTGTTTTTTTAAACATTTTTAAAGAGTTTGAGAAAAATAGTTTGGGTTGCATTTTTTCATTTTTTAAAACTTTTTTTAATGAGTTTGAGTAAATTTTGATAATAAACTATTGGGAGAACAAAAACATGTAGAGATAGAGGTGGAGATAGAGGGGGAGTGATAAGGGAGAGATAAATATGGAATGAGGGAGAGAGGAGACGAGTGAAGGGAGAGAAAAGGAGAGGATAGAGATAAGGAAAGATGGGGAAGAGAGAGACATGGAGAAATAGATATGGAGGGGGGAGAGCGAGAAGGAGATAGTGACAGAGTTGGAGGGCAGAGAGAGAGAGAGTGTGTGATGGGGGAGAGGTTAAGGAAGAGAGAGAGGGTGAGAGATAGAGAGAGATGGAGTTGGAAGGGGAAGAAAGACATAGAGGGAGAAAGGTGGAGAGGGAGTGAGAAGGGAGAGATAGAGAGGCAGTGAGGGAGAGACTGTGTGTGTGTGTGTGAGAGAGAGAGAGAGAGAGAGAGAGAGAGAGAGTATGGTTTGGGGGTGAGAAGGAGAGACAAGGGGAGATAGAGATATAGATGGAGGGTGGAGAAAGGGTATAAGAGAGAGGAAAATAGAGGGAGGGAGGAAGGAGATAGATATGGAGAGAGAAGTGGAGGAGAGACAGAGAGAGCATGCCGTGTATTTATGGGAATGAGGTGGAGAGACAAATAAGGAGAGATGGATGGAGTTATAGATATATATGGTAGGGGGGGGGGGGGAGAGAATAAGAGAAATATAGAAAAAGAGATGGAGAGGTGGAGAGAGAGAGAAAAAGGATAGGGGGAGGGGGAGAGAGAGAAGGATAGCGAGATGGAGATAGACACATAATGGAAGGTTGAGAGAGAGGGAAGAAGGAAGAGAAACAAAAAGGAAAATATAAACATAAAATTTAGATCTATAAAGTCAAGAATATTTTGGATTTTCACTAAAATATATGAATTGATTTCAGTGTAGTTATTGATTTCTAATCCTATTTGATCACTTGCACTACATGCATTGATTTCAGTGTAGATGTTAATTTATAATCCTATTTAATACCTTACATTGGATGCTTTTATTTCAATGTAGATGTAGATATTGATTCCTACTCGTATTTGATTGCTTGCACTAGATGCATTGGTTTCAGTGTAGATATTGAATTCTAATCGTATTTGATCACTTTCACTAAATGCATTGATTTCAGTGTAGATATTGATTTCTACTTCTATTTGATTGCTTGCATTGGATGCATTGGTTTCATTGTAAATATTGATTTCTAATCCTATATGATCACTTGCACTAGATGCATTGATTTTAGTGTAGATGTTGATTTCTAATCCTATTTAATACCTTACAGTAGATGCATTGATTTTAGTGTAGATGTTTATTTCTACTCTTATTTGATTGCTTGCACTAGATGCATTGGTTTGAATGTAGATATTGATTTCTAATCCTATTTTCTTGCTTGCAGTAGATGCATTTATTTTAGTGTACATGTTGATTTCTAATCCTATTTGATTGTTTGCACTACATGAATTGATTTAAGTGTAGATGTTGATTTCTAATCCTATTTGATTGTTTGAACTAGATACATTGATTTCAGTGTAGATGTTTATTTCCAATTTGATGCAACTAGATGTATGATGTATATTAATTTCAAAGTAATTACATTAATAGTGTGCATTGATATCAGTGTAAGAACATCTTTACCCCCTCCATCTATATCTCCATCGCCCATTGTCTCTTTTTATTTATCTATCTATCTCACCATCCAAACATACACACTCTCTCTCCCTCCCTTTTCCACTCCCTCTCTCTCTCTAACACTTCTCTTTCCATATCTATATAGCTTCCTCCCTTAATATATTTTCCTCTCTCTTCTTCCCTCTTTGCCCCCATCCATCTATATCTCTATATCACCCCCAAAAAATACACACACTCCCTCATTGTAGGCACATAAAAATTATTCATGATGTGAATTCGCTTCTTTGTTACAGTAATTCAATTGTAAATACAATACTTCAATTTTCATCCAAAATAAAATATTCACTTACCTGAAATGTCTTCTTTCTGAAACTATAAACTATTTTTAATTGGTTACATTCTTATTACTCCCATTTTCCATCATTTAACATTATTAATCACTTTGCATTCAAATGTGGTAATAGAAAAAAACTAATAGATGTGACAACAAGAAAAGTAGAATAAAATAGTTTTAGATTGATTGCAATGAAAATTGTTTGTAATTGACTATATTTTTATTATATAGATTTTATATCATTCAATATTGTTACATTGTCATTTTGCACTTCAAATTTTTATTTCATCATTTTTCATCATTCAAGTTACTAACAGTCTTAGGTAACTTAGCAAAGCTAAAATTACATTTACCAAATTAATATTAGACATATTTAGCATAATTAAAATGATCAAAATAATTATATGTTCAACAAATTTTCTATCACCGCACATGACTGAAGCCAACCTAGGTTCATCTTAACCCCATATCTATCAAGCACCGAGAGGGATCAAATATCTTGAGGTACAAACCATTACTCAAGTTTTTCACTCAAAAAAGAGGTTTGTACCTTGATAGATTTCATCCCTCTCGACGCCTAATAGATTCAGGGTTAAGATGGATCTAGGCTAGTATTATATATAAAAAAATTACATATGATCAATGTGTTTCAGCCAATAATGTACCTAGAACAAGTTCGGTACAAAAAACACCACTCGAGAGATACTAACTGAGAAACATCACAAGACTAACCAAGAGATTCCATTATGAGGCTATTTTTGCCATATGAAACAAAGGCAATAGGAAGAGAGAAAATTTCTGGCAATGCGTACTAAGTGACTCAACAGTGCGAAAGAAAAATAAGGACACCCAAAACACAGGAAAAACAATGTGCAACAAAACAAAAAACGAGAATGACTATGAAAGAAAGTTAGTCATCCAAGATAATAACCTGCTCATCAGGGGAATAGTCTGCAGTAACCACGTTGATTGGTTGAGAATTAATAACTACTTCACCATCTGGGGGAGAATTTTTATCTGTATCAGAATCTCAGATGATGGAATGTTCTATCTTGCTTAAATGAACCATGATCTCATCCATGTCATAATGAAGCTCCCTATAAATTCATTTCAAGTCCTCTTAAGCTACAAAGAGCTTACAACTATCAACTTGCTTCTATTAGATAAACATGTTCAAGAGAGTGTGTATATAATTGTGTGTGTATATGGACTTTATGAAATATAACCTCCTCTTTTGGAGGTTTTCGGGATCAGGAACCCATTTCGTGCTACCAGTACTGAGTTCAAAATCAGAAAAATACATGCGATCTCCAAACTCTTTGGCTTGTAGAGTTCAAATTTCCTTACGAACATCAAAAGGAACAACATCAACGAAATTTTCTACAGATTCCTGGCAAAATAGTGTGTGATGTCTAGAAGAACACTCTATTTGTGGTCCTCCTCTTCAGCTAGTTAAACATTGATGGGGGGGAACTACTATTATGCGGATTAATCCTTCTTGCAGACAAGAACGATCTCCCTAGTATCCTAAGGATATATAGAAACAAACAACCAAATGAAAACCATTTTCTCTAGATTATTGTGATTCAGAATTATTAATTAACTAAGTAAGAGGAGATGCTCCTACGTAAAGTCCAACACTTGCTCTAATCTTCAATCCAATCGCTCCAAAAGAGGTCAATTCAGCATGTAAGACCTACATTCAAAGACAGGAAAAAGGATTAAAAGAAACTACAAGAAATAATAATTCATAAAAACTAATCTATCTCAATGATCAAGGAATCCAAGAATTAAATTACTCAGATAGATACATGAACAACCTAATGAGAAAATATAATCCATTTGTATTAACTTGTATGATAAGAAGTAACCTTACAACCTTGTCACCTTGATGTTATACAGGTTCTTCCGGGGTCCTGAACAACCATTTTCCATCGGTTTGACAAGCCTTCCACTCTCTGGAATAGCATTAAACTATGGATATAAGTTTTTAATCGTTCTCATACCATTGATTCCAAGTATAGAGAGTATAATTTCTTCAAAAATTCTCCTCAAAACAACCAAGTTCTAAGTACCCTTGAGACTAAAACATGATCTCAATTTATAGCAGAAGGAAGGAGGTTTCAGTTCCAAAGAAAGGGGGATAAAGTCCTCTCAAAAAGGGATTTTAGCTCCAAATACCAAGGGATAATATCCATTAATGAAGGGATAGAGGTTCATGAATGAAGGGGCAAAGCTCGACCAGATTATGCTTCTAGAAGCTTCCAGCTGGGAGAATATTCGACCAGCTGGGCTTCTAGAACTTACTTTTTCTTTTATTTTACCTTTTATGGGGGTCCGCATTTTTAGTAAGAAGAACGTGTGGGATGTGCTGCAGGTTATAGAGCAAGAAACTGTGGTACCATAGACAATGACTAGGAAAAGTGCGGAGTTAGGATTTTTAGTGTTTTAATGAGCTTTTCTCCAATTCCAAGACTTGGTTTAGGAACTTTATAATTTTGGAACTTTAAGGGAGCATAAAATAGGTAATGATGAACCCATATAGACAACTAAATGTCATGGTGACAAATTTTAGTGCAACATATTGCCCCCTAAAGTGCGAAGTTTGAAGTAGTTCTGAAGAGTGAAGTGCTTTATCATTCCGAGGATTCGGTTGCAGGTGTACCAGTTGAAACCTGTAAAAAAAATTCAATGCAAACATATATATGTATATCATCGCTGAGGCAGACATTCCCATACTCAGATAAAAAATAACTACATGTTCTGATACATAAATGATTTTAGAATTACATCAATAGTAGACACAGCATGGACGCAACCATCTGTCATAAGTAGTCTATTGTATTATGAATAACAAAACTCCTTGCTGCCTGGATGGTGGAAACTAGATCTAGGGTCTTGATTTCTGCTTCTCGAACTAGTATGATTCTATCCATGTGATTGATTAAGTTGAAGTCAAACTGTTAACAAGTGTGAGAGAAACCACCAATAATGACAATGGCTCTCAAAGTACTCAGTACAATCCATGAAATGTGAATGAATGATTTGTAGTTGAACACTTCACGGAGTCATTCGATCGAAGGTCAATGACGCAACCTGTCGTCGAAGGCGAGAAATCCGCCATTAGGGCATGTAGATCCCAAGGTACTAATAGGATTCTAGATGAAATTTATAGATGATGTGCTGTCGTCGATAGAAAGTGACCCGTCATAGGAAAGCCCATGACACAAAACCACTAGATTAAGTTTTGAAGAAATTTTAGCAAGGACTGACTCAGAGATGGTCAACATGAATGGAGAAAAATGTTTGCAATGAATGGTTTATTTAAACTATCTCTTGAACACATAATGACACTGCAGATGATTCGGTGACAATTGACCTAAAGCTAATACCCAGAAATTGGCTGAAGAACTTTAATGCGGTTTGATTAACTCTTAGAGAAAGGATTTTCCCAACTCGGATGAGTGTGACAAAAGTGTCATGTTCAAGGGTGGTATACTGCTTTTCGAAACAAATTGTGACAATTGGATTCATTTTCTCTATTTCCCCCCACCATTTCTGGCAAGTACCTCTTTATTTTTTGACAAGCTTGAGGAGGATAAAATTTGCTTGTTGTGTAAGCTCATCCTTTGGAGGAGTCCAAATTAGTATTAAAATTGAACCCTAAGAAGGAGTGGTTCGTTCTTGTTTGTAATCGGCAGGTCCATTATTGTTAAGTTTTAAAAAGTCCAGTATAGGTGAAACTCAGTGTTTTTCAGTTTTAGGGAGTTAGAAGAAAAACTTAAGAAAACTCCGTGGGTGTAATTTTTCGTAAATTTAGTCTCTCAAGCTCGAAAAAGGATAAAATAATGCATGAGAGAACTCTATTGACCATGATTAGTCAATGTATACCTTTTTCGTAAATAGTCCATTTCAGTCCGGAAAAGGGGTAAACATATATTGAAAGGACAAATGTTCATTTCCTTTAACGAGTTCAAATACTCAAGTACTCAAAAATATTTTCATGTTTAGAGAGTCTGAAAAGGGCTTCAAAGAGAACTCCAGGGTTTCGCTTTTTTGTATTTTTAAAGAGCCCGAAAAGTGATAAAATTATACTCAGCTGGCCAACTTTCAATTTAATTTACGAGCAGGAAAAGATGGAAAGAACTCGGCATTTTCATATGTTTTACGAGAATGAAAGATAGAAAAAGAATCTTGGGATTTTCATGAATTTAACGAGTCTTGAAAATAATAATCGAAATGGACGTAAGATAGGTTTCATTTTTATACAAGCTTGAAAGAAAGGAAAAATTATGGTTGAGAGTGGTTTCATTTTTACACAAGCTTGAAACGTAGGGAAATTGTGCTTGAGAGTGGTTTGTTTCATTTTTACACAATCTTGAAACAAAGGAAAAATCATGCTTGAAACAAGTTTCAATGCCCCCCAAGCATAACTTGCTAGAGCACATGCCCCCCAAGCTTCATTGCATTCAACTAAGTAGACTACTGGTTACTAATAGGTGGATGTAATGAAGGTTCATATACGAGATCAGAGGAAATACTAGACTTAACACTTACGAGATCTAATCAAAGACTCGACTCAATTAGGAGAGGATTTGTTTCATTTTTTAACGAGCTTGACATAGGAAAATAACTATGCTCATCGCCTGATTCAATTTTTAATGAGGTTGAAACAATAAAAGGAACTATCCTCAAGGTGACCTGTTTCATTTTTTAACGAGGTTGACACAGTAAAAGAACCATCCTCATGGGAACCTGTTTCATTTTTTAATGACGTTGACACAGTAAAAGTAACTCTCCTCATGGGAACTTGTTTCATTTTTTAGCAAGGTTGACACAGGAAAAGAATCATCCTCATGGAAAATTTTCATGGCTTCCAACTGGAAGAAACACATGTCAAGGGAAACTCCTTGATCATGGCTTCCAAGAGGTCTTCATCAGATGGAAGAACAGTTCTCTGGAAGGAACAAATGTCAAGGGACTTAATAGGGATAAGAAAATCGCATTCAAATAATCCTATAGGGTTTTCCACGTCAATTACCGGATCTAAGTCAAAGGAAGTCGAGAAAACAGTGAGAGGCTTGCTTGTATCAGTAATTGAAAACATGGGACTGGTTGCCACATAATTGACCCGTGGTAGGGTAGATACCACTTCCGTATAAGGAACATTTAGGGGTGTCAGATTATTGGTAGTCAAATCAAGACTAGTGAATGAAAACTGGTCAACAGTCATAATGTTTCCATTGTGAGGGAAATACATCACGCGAAAGAGTGTCGATACAACAACTTTCATTGCATAGATATAGTCTCGCCCAAGGATCAAATTGAAATCCAAGGGGCCTCGAACTACTATAATATAAATACAAACAGTTTTACCTTCCAAGGTAATAGGAAATTTAGGAAGGATCCCTAAAGGTTCACTAATGGATCTAAGTTGACAGATTCTGCATAACAAGCACAAGTCGAGGGGAACCCAAAGCTTGCCAAGCAGTTGAGGATAAAATAATAACAGAAGCACCTTCATCTATATTTGTGTGATGCACATTCTTACCACAAACCTTCATAGTGATTTGGAAAGGGATGGAGGAAGGAAGATGAGGTTCTGGCAGTCTATTCCAATCAAAGGAAAAGACCTCGGTACTTGGAGGGGGTTCTAAAAAAACAGGTGAAATGTCCCTTGATGTAGAAGAATCTGATGTAACAAGAAGAACTTGAGTGGTATTAATTTCACTCTCTATAGGGAGAGTGGGATTGACCATATGTGAAATCAAGTCAAGCACTTGATAAAATAATGGATCATCAACTTGAGTGATATGAGTTTCACTCTCCAATGGAAGGGTGGGATTGACTGTACTTGGAATTATATCAATCACTTTTTCAACTAACGGTCGGTTGGGAGAAAGTTTATGGTAACCAGTTGGAATTTGTTGCTGTGGGATAGTAAGGTTTTCCAACAATTTTGAGGCTTCATCCATGTGAGGGAAAATGTGAGTTTTATCACTCCCTTTGCATAACTTACAAGGAAACCTAACTTTACCCTTTTTCCCAGGAACCTGACAATCACTGGTTGATGGATCAACAGTAATTTGATGAGAATTTTCTGACCATACTTCCAAGACCTTAGGAATACCAGGACAATTGATAAGGAAGTGGACAACCTTACAAAGTTTGCAAGGGTATTTGGGTTTACGATGCATGTTGGAGGTTTCTTCAACTTTACCAACACTCATAGCCATGGTTGGTTAGTTGACTTCTTTCTTATCTTGCTTCTTCTTCTTCTTAGTCACCTGGTTACTAGCGTCAAGGATTTTACCAAGTGAAGAGGAAGAAAGGGAGGAAGACATGTTAGTCGAAGAAGGTAAAGTGTCAACATGAGGTTGGTGATGTTGAGATGGTGAACTCTCTTGAGGTGAAGCATCTGGTTGAGGTGGAACAATTTGAGTATTCGAGGCCAACAAAGTTGAAAATAACCATACCTGTAAACCTACGGTAAATCCAGGTAATGACAATGTAGCCATATAAGGAGGACCAACATTTCCAAAGCAAGGAAAAGTACTAGGATTCTCATTAAGAGGGGTTCCTTGGTTGGTAAATTCTGGAAAATTTGCCATTAGATTCAACTTTAGTGAATTTTATTAACAATTTAAAAATATTAACAATTAAAATTCACACCTAAGGTCTCTAAAATGTAAAAACAAATAAATAAACATGCGCTAACAAATATAGGAGTCAAACTAGACACAAACATTATGTTTCCACAATAAAACCACTAGTTGGTGATGAAATCCAATGTCGCAGAAATTAATGTGGAAAATTGGCGGTCGGAACAGTTACCTTGACAACATGCTTAATGAAACAGTCTAGTGAAAGTACCTCCACTATGCCATCTCGAAGTGAAGTGCACCCTGCAGAAATTCCAAGTGAGTCTAGTCAACGTCTGATCCAGGTACAGTGGGACCTTCCCTCTACCGTCACCTTGGGAAAAATCCTAAATATTATGGCCACTACGGTCACCAATTGAGACAATTATACTTGGGGGAAAAATCTGCGATTCGATATACACTCAAGGGCAGAGTAACACGCTCAATCCCCTTGAAGGTTCCTTGATACAATCCAAGGTTTACCAATAAGTGACCCCAGGCTCCTCGACAATGGTCTATCCGAGGTTTACTGTTTTTAGTACATGCACATCTGCTATCTTTCCTAATGAGATAGGTACGGTTACCTCACTGGTTCTAACATGATCTCATGCTTAACTCTTTTAAGAAGAGCTTCCCAAAGCACAATTGCAAAAATTGAAATTTTTCCTTACCACAAGATGCTACTTATTTTTTTAGTTGCTTTGGAAAGTTAACTACAACCTATTCCAAAGCACTAGCCTAAGCTAGATTGGTGAAAAGAGCCCTAGAAAATGTAAAAATTTCTAGATGAATTTTAATTAAGCGCTATTTTATTTGGCTTTTATTACTCAAAGGGTAAATGGATATGAAACCAATAGTGTTATGACCTGATTCAAAACTAAATGCAATCGAATATGATAATGTAATCTTTTCAATTCGATGAATCCTAATTACAGTAAGGATAGAGGTTCCATTCACTTCCAACAATGAAAATATTGATAAATAAGAGAAAATATAACAAATTCTCTAATGCACTAATTTTATGAAGAAAAACTAATGCTTTTTCCAGAATGTAAGCTATGCACAATTCACTTGAAAACTATGCAAATGTAATCTATGCACATTTTTCATTCATATTCTGAAAATGAGAATTCTAATTATGAAAATGTGATCTATGCAAGAGAATTCTCAAACACAAGATGATTCTAATGTAATCTAAATAAACAATCAAGTATAAGTAAAGAAAATTGGGTGAGAGTTCCAAAGGTCAAAAAATAAAAACACTCAAAGGCGATTAACACTCAGACAAAAGTAAAAAGATGCAAAATTGCTAAGAGACTGAGACAAACCTCAAAGTAATAACCAAACGAAATAAAATTAAGAGTTTATCAAAAAAGAGACTCAAAACACCCAATTAACTTAACAGAGACTGATGAGACTATAAAATTTGCTGAGAGAAACTCACACATAAGAATTTTATTGTGAAGACAAGTTGGGGCAAACATAGAAAAGTAATCTCACTCCTAAAAAGAAAATTCTTAATTTTTCAAAAAATTTCCACAAGTCCATAGGTTTCAATGGAGAATAGTGCAGTACCGCACTATTCTGAACTAAAAAATATGGATGCTACTGCATTGTTTTTAAACAAAAACCGCAGAGGCCAAGAAAAACATAGAAAAAATAAAAATTCAGATTTACTTTTCAGGGATTCTGGAAAGTTATCTACCCAACCTAGTTTTCAAGCTAATCAAAATCGGAAGACTCTTAAATTCAAACTGAAAAATAAAAAGGAAAACTAAGTTCTATTCCCCAGTGGAGTCGCCATTTTGTTATGCGGATTAATCCTTCTTGCGGACAAGAACGATCTCCCTAGTATCCTAAGGATATCTAGAAACAAACAACCAAATGCAAACCATTTTCTCTAGATTATTGTGAGTCAGAATTATTAATTAACTAAGTAAGAGGAGATGATCCTACCTAAAGTCCAACGATTTCTGTAATTTTCAATCTAGTCACTCCAAAAGAGGTCAATTCAACATGTAAAACCTACATTCAAAGACAGGAAAAAGGATTAAAATCACCTACAAGATATAATAATTCAGAAACACTAATCTATCTCAGTGATCAAGGAATCCAAGAATTAAATTACTCAAATAGATACATGAACAACTTAATGAGAAAATATAATCCATTTGTATTAACTTGTATGATAAGAAGTAACCTTACAACCTTGTTGCCTTGATGTTATATAGGTTCTTCCGGGGCCCTGAACAACCGTTTTCCATTGGTTTGACAAGCCTTCCACTCTCTGGACTAGCATAAAAATATGGATATGAGTATGTAATCGTTCTCATACCATTGATGCCAAGTATAAAGAGTATAATTTCTTCAACAATTCACCTCAAAAAAACGAAGTTCTAAGTACCCTTGAGACTGAAACATGATCTCAATTTATAGCAGAAGGGAGGAGGTTTCAGTTCCAAAGAAAGGGAATTAAAGTCCTCTCAAAAAGTGATTTAGCTCCAAATACCAAGTGATAATCTCCATTAATGAAGGGATAGAGGTTCATGAATGAAGGGGTGAAGCTCGACCAGATTACACTTTTAGAATCTTCCAGTTGGGAGAATATTCGACCAACTGGGCTTCTAGAACTTACTTTTTATTTTATTTTACCTTTTACGGGGGTCCGCAGTTTTAGTAAGCAAAATTTGCAGGATGTGCCGTAGGTTATACAGCAAGAAACTGCGGTACTGCAGACAATGACTAGGAAAAGTGCGGAGTTAGGCTTTTTAGGGTTTTAATGAGCTTTTCTCCAATTCAAAGACTTGGTTTAGGAAATTTATAATTCTGGACCTTTAAGGGAGCATAAAATAGGTAATGATGAACCCATATAGACAGCTAAATGTCATGGTGACAAATTTTAGTGTAACAACTACTATCTGGGACTGATTAAGATTCTTTGCCCTAGTAATTTTGTACAAGACATATTGAATTGAAATGGAGAAAATATGAGTACAAATAGGTACAACTAAAATGATGAAACAAGACTTTTCATTGAAGTCATGTTGATAAGCAAGAGTACTTAAGTGAATGTTTTCGATGTAAGTACAAAGGAACAAGCATTTTTTATGTATAACTTTGAGTTTTTGAGGACTAGGAAACCCATTATTAACTACCTGAGTCATCCAAGAAGGCCAATGGAGAATGAGGTCAGAACCAAATTGAAAAGGAATCATTATACCAAACATGCACCAATAATACTGGGAAGTTAAATGAAATGCCAGGTGGCTCAAGGGATTTGATATCTGTAGAGGGTAAGATGATGAAAATCTGAGATGATGGCCCTAAGGAATTGTTATGGATAAAACACACAAAAATCATTTTTATAGAGTCTAAGATGTGTAACCCTTAACCATGAAACAATAGAAGGAAATACGACGGAGCAGTGGACTATGAACTAACATCAATTTCTAATATCCCGTGTGCAGGTAAGGCCCATACCATAGTGGGCCCAGGATTGGTGTAGTGGTTGAAGCTGTGATATTCCCAAAAATTTAGATTTTATCTAAATTGAATATTATATTTGATTTTATCCTAGATCGGTAAGTAAAGGGGGTAAGAAGGCCCCATAATCCTTAAGGAGGAAGAATAACACTCTTCATGTGAAAGGAGGAAGAATAAAGCAGTTGATTTGAGCACCACATGGTGTGAACAGGATTGGATCATGCTTGATCTAGTCATTTTGACTAAGTCCACATGCACTATCTAGATACAATGTATCTCCTTGATGGAATACGCAATTTTAGAGGAGGATCACTTGCATGAGTTGGAAGGAACATGTGGATGGGACCCATGGTGGAAAGGATCACTTGCTATATATGAAGAGGAGGAGAGCCATTGTTATTTATGCTTGATTATTATTTTCTTTGGTCTGTTGAGACTACGCTCCTCTTGTTGTTTAGCAAGGGTGCAGTGCTGCATAGCACAAGGGTGTTCCTGGTCGGGAATCCCTACCTCATCCTTAGGGAAGGAGAGCTTCTAGAGCTACATTTCCTCATTCCAGCATTTGGCCAAAGCTACCTCCTTCAGTCACAACGTTATTCCTGGAGCATGATAACTTTGTGCTGCAGGGTGCAGCAACAGAGGATCTCTTGAGTTATTCCTTGGCTTGTTTTCCAGTGGAGGGCTTGGCTATCTATTGGAGGATCAGTGAGGAGGTATTTAGAGATTATTTTCATATTATTGACATCAGGCCAACCACCCATATTCCCTCACAGCGTAGTCTCCAGCTAGATCTGTGTTATTGTTGCAGACAATTGCTAGGAGGGACATTTGAGCTCATCAGGAGGGGTTTTTTCTAAGTAAAGGGATCAACCTTTTTCTTAGATGCACTATCAGAGAATGGAATCATCATTTTAGATCCACTACAACCTCATTTCATATTTTGATTCAGTCGCAGTGACAAGCTAATTGTCACATTGTACATTCTCCAACATTTCTAGCAATCTCTCCTAGATTGGCTAGAAATCTTGTATTGAAGCCTATTCTTCTATTATTGGGAATTTATTTGTATATTTTAGCCATATTCCATGTATTCACATCTATAGTAGCAGATACACTTATATATACTGCACAATCACTGTTCTCCGACTTTTTGTATAACTGTAGCATCTCATGTATTTCATGTTCTAATCATTGGAGATTGATTCCCATTGCTTGAGTGGCTTGTCCCTTAAGATATTTATGTATTTTGTTGCTGATATATTAATGAACATGATGGATACATTATATTCCCTTTATTTACATGTTCATATTTGCAGAGTTTAATGATTATGTTCATATATTGATGTAGCTCTCTCTTTGAGCACTTTTCTGTGATACCAAGGCGTGGGAGATTTGTTTAACCCACCTTGAAGGATTTCTTTCAGCTCAAATTATGGAAGTGTAATGTATTAAGTGTTAAATAAGGGATCCAAGTCCCCTCCCATCTTATTTTTTCATTATCTTCCTTATACAATGTCCCTTTGGACCATATTACATAAATTCCTGAAAAAGGGATATTACAGTGGTATTGGAGCATCAATCTTGGCTCAGCCTGTGAATCCAAGATAATATGCCATTATAAGGATGAGCTGCTCACATAGGAGAGGAGTTTTACAAAGGAAACAAGAAAAGGGGAATGATGGAAGAGGAGATCTTCCTGCTTCTTTTCCAAACTACGGAAGCTATCATAGAAGATCTCAAGGAGATAGAAAGGGAGAATTGAAAAAAGTTTTTGAGAGGGTTTGACGATGAAGCAAGCCATACCTATTATCATGATGGGTGTGGGAATTTAGCCACACATGTAGATCCACAGTGCAGTTCATTTCCCACTTGCACTGTAGGGAGAATGGAGGAAGAATATGAGGCCATTGGAGGAGTAGCGCTGCAACTCAAAGGTATTGCTCATAGTTGGTGGTTTGAAAATTCTGTTTCATATTATCATGCAAATGTAAAATCATATGATGAATTCACTAAGGGATTGGTGAGGGAATTTGATAAAAATCACTGTGAAACATCATATATCAAAACCTCAAACAATTTTCATGCATTGGAGGGAACCATGAAACAAACTCCATTCCATATTTCTGAAGGGGATGAAAATATGTATGATGGCTTTCTAAGGGCAATATTCCCATTGTGTGAAGGGCCCTCTTCCATTTTTGAATACATGGAGGTACTTCCTTCAAGAGATGACCAAGATCTAGGGTCCCTCCTTGATGATGAGGCATTCTCAATTATTGATGGGGAGGATGAGCATAATAGATCTAACAGCACTGTGCCGTTGGGAGGAGATCCATCACCACATGGAGGTGAAAGGGGATACATTTCTTCCATTGGAGGAGCCCTTGTATCTTTACAAGGAGTTCCAAATGATTCAACATGTGGGAACCAAGGCACAATTCTAGAGCCATATGCAACAATTTTTGGGGATTGTGAGATGGAGGAGGAAGAGAAGGATCAACATCAAGGGATGATACACCCTTATCTATTCCAGGGAGTTTTTGCACAAAAGAAGGAGATTGTAATATGCAATGAAGAGAGGGACAAATCATTCTACTCATATATATAGTCCACTTCTCAACTAGATGTCTCACCATATGGAGGCATTCCCCCTAGGAGGCCCCCTAATCTAGAGTTGACAAGGGACATCTTGTCATGTAGTTCACCACTCTTGGATTCCAGAGAGGTGGAGACTTTGGAGGAGTCCAGCATAGCTTAGAGAGTTTGGGATAAACTCAAGGAGGAGGGAGACAATCTCTCATTTTCAGCATCACCCACTCTCATTACCCATATTGCGCTGACATAGATTGCTGCAGGGATGAAGGATAGCATCTTCATGATGTAGGATGACTACTCCACACATTTGGAGAGATAGAGGATACTTCCTTTGAGGAAGGACTCTTTCACACATGGGAGTAGATGGAGGCCACTCATGCCTACTTTGGCCCAGCTTGGGAGATTCCTTTTGGATGACAACTTCTCATGGGAGGTCAACTTCCAAAGATCACCTTTACTATTGGAGCAAGAGCAGTTGCATGATGGGTATGACAACATTTTGGAGGATAAATTTGGCATGGGGGATGTCAAAGTAGCAGACATCAGCGTGAGGGGAGCTTCACATGCTAGATCACCAGCACTGTCTATGAGGAGAATTGATCCGTATTATTTATCTTAGCTCTTGGTAGAGTAATCCAAGGATCTTGGTGCATGCATGATTCTTGATGACCTGAATAGAGAGGACAGATACCTGGTGGATGATGTGGTCATCTATTGCTATGGCAGGATCTTCTTGACTAGGGATTCTAGTCTCAAGGAGAAACTATTACATGTGGCACATGAAGACTTCCTAGCTATGCACCATGATGCATATCTTGCTGTGTTAGAGGAGTTCACTTGGGAGGGCATCCAGTAGGAAATATATCATCATATGGAGAGATGCATAGGCCGGATGGTGATGGAGATGATATCACAACCACCTTCCTACTCATTGGAAGTGAGGGAGCTTTTTCAGTTGAGCCATTTCAGCTCAAGGCCTTAAGTACATAGTAGAGAAGGTATAATTTCACATTTTGCTTTGTACTTCTTTACTTTATATGAGCAGCATATTGTACCAAGGATTAACATCCCTTCTTGAATATTGTATGATGTACTTGAAGCTACTTGCAACATTGATTTTGGCTACCTTAATGGTGGTTTGTGGGGGAAGCTACATGACTCTTGGTGTACACCATTGACACCACATTGTACATTCATGTTGACATCTTATGGGATGACTGTGGTAGCAAACAAGTGGCTAGTGAAGCACTTGTTATTACTTGTTTTGATGTAGGCAAGGAGTTCACTACGCTAGTTCCATTGGTGGAACTATGATTCACTCTCTGGTTGTCAATTGGCAGCTTATTCTCATTGTTTTCTACTTCCATATATTGCTGATATGTTTATGATCACGGGAAGCTTTGCTTGGAGAGTGGGATTGGAGTTGAGGATGCCCATTGGGCATATGATTCTCCCCTTTTTACATGTTGTATGTTTCAAGAGAAACAATGGGCACACCATGATTTCCACATCACTCCTTTTCCCTTCATGTAGGGGGAGCCATTGGGAGAAGATGCATTGTTGGAGGAGGCATTTCATGGTTGATTCATTTTTTGGGGAGGATTCAGCCAATTTTGGAGGCCATTACATCTCAGCCCAATATCAACAACCTCCTCACACTTATCGTAAATGGAGGGAGAAACCACTTGGATGGAAAAATCTAAACTCTCCATTCAGCCCCAACACATTGCATAGATCCGAGGTTGAGGATTTATTGGATAAGCTACCTAGGATGGCTCATTTCATTTGGATGATTGCATGGGTGAGGGAGTCACTCATTGGGGATAATAATTCCCATGTTTCTTATCACTCCTACCTTGAGGAGGCCATTGAACGAAAGGAAGATTCCTACTTACATCTCTCTTTGCCTCATGATGCACTTCTATTGAATAAACTTGGAGGGATTCATGGAGGACAGATTTATTGCATTTTATGATGAACCATGGTGGAATCTATTGGTGAGGATGGCCACAAGAAGAAAGGGGGGGGGGGGAGGATTTTTCTCTACCTTGCAGTTGCTTGAGGAAAAACAACATCTTGAAGGGGGGAGGACTGTAATATTCCCAAAAATTTAGATTTGATCTAAATTGAATATTATAGTTGATTTTATCTTATATTGGTAAATAAAGGGGGTAAGAAGGCCCAATAATCCTTAAGGAGGAAGAATAAAACTCCTCATGTGAAAGGAGGAAGAATAAAGCAGTTGATTTGAGCACCACATGGTGTGAACAGGATTGGATCATGCTTGATCTAGTCATTTTGACCAAGTCCACATGCACTGTCTAGATACAACGTATCTCCTTGATGGACTACGAAGTTTTAGAGGAGGATCACTTGCATGAGTTGGAACGCACATGTGGATGGGACTCATGGTGGAGAGGATCACTTGCTATATATGAAGAGGAGGAGAGCCATTTTTATTCATGCTTGATTATTATTTTCTTTGGTCCGTTGAGACTACGCCCCTCTTGTTGTTTAGCAAGGGTGAAGTGCTGCATAGCACAAGGGTGTTCCCAGTCAGGAATCCATACCTCATCCTCAGGGAAGGAAATTTTCTAGAGCTACATTTCCTCATTCCAGCATTTGGCCAAAGCCACCTCCTTCAATCATAGTGTTATTCCTGGAGCAGGATAACTTTGTGCTGTAGGGTGCAGTAAAAAAGGATCTATTGAGTTATACATTGGATTTTTTTCCAGTGGAGGGCTTGGATATCTATTGGAGGATCAGTGAGGAGGTCTCTTGGGCTTATTTTCATATTATTGGGTCATTTGAGCTCATCAGGAGGGGTTGTTTCTGAGTAAAGGGATCAACCTTTTGCTTAGATGCACTATTAGAGGAGGGCATCATCATTTCAGATCTGCTACAACCTCATTTCATATGTTGATTCAGTTGTAGTGACAAGCTAATTGTCACATTGTACATTCTCCAACATTTCTAGCAATCTCTCCTAGATTGGCTAGAAATCTTGTATTGGAGCCCATTCTTCTATTCTTGGGCATTTCTTTGTATATTTCAGCCATATTCGATGTATGCACATCTACAACAACAACTACACTTATATAGACTGTGCAATCACTATTCTCTGACATTTTGTATAACTGTAGCATCTCATGTATTTCATGTTCTAATCGTTGGAGATTGATTCCCATTGCTTGAGCTGCTTGTCCCTTAAGATATTTTTATATTTTGTTGTTGATATATTAATGAACATGATGGCTGAATTATATTCCCTTTATTGACATGTTTATATTTTCAAAGTTTAATGATTATGTTCATATATTGCTTTAGCTCTCTCTTTGAGCACTTTTCTGAGATACCAAGGTGTGGGAGATCTATTTAGCCCACCTTGAGGGATTTATTTGAGTTCAAATTCTGGAAGTGTAATGTATGAAGTGTTAACTAAGGGATCCAAGTCCCATCCCATCTTATTTTTGCATTATCCTCCTTATACAACGTCCCTTTGGACCATA